>JABAYD010005327.1:239-11388 GCA_014822095.1 Diplotaxis tenuifolia | reverse complement strand
TAGTCTCTCTGAAGGAGGTTTGAAAACAGCAGGGATTCACAGATTTAAAACATTGAGGTCATAACTTCTATTTTATCGCAATCCACACCTAAAAAGTCCCAATCTCAGAAGTACATTATGCAATATCCTAGCTTAGCAACCACATTCAACTATCCAGCAACTTAACAAATATTTGTCCATCATTCCCCTTTACTAGCCTCATTTCTTAACATAAAATAAATGTGTAGGCTCTACATTGGGATTTGGGAGTATTGATCACATGATGTATAGATTCGTACTCAAATAGGTATATGCATAAACAGGTAATCATATTCTGGTTTCTTCCTATATCTCTCTTCTCTGAATCTTTATTGACACAACCCCAATGAATCAGAGATGGGTGTTCAATCCATCCTGACCATCTTGTTGGTTATATATATATATATATATATATATATTTTTACAACAATGTAGGCGAATAATGAGGTCCTTCGCTTCCATCGAAGTGTGATATTCCTTTGAATTAGAATAGTGGAGTCACCGGTAATGTACCTACTCCTCTGCCTCTCAAGAAATTATTTCATCTTTTCTGTTTCTAGATGCTGAAGAGAGAATAGAAGGAAACCAAAAGTTTACAGACTTGTACATTTCACACCTAAAAGAGGATTCCAATCCAGTGTATCTCAAACCCCAAGACAAGCGATTCGTGTCAGGTTCAGCGTTGGAGGCTAGTTTTGGTTCCTTCAGACAATCTAAGCAAGTGTGTATGTTGACAGGTTGATCCTTTAGCATCTTAGCACTATATGTGACAAGTAAATCTAGAATGGTGCTAAAAGAATTGTTAGACATCATGTAAAAATCAAACGTCTATCCCGCTTTTAATATTAAAAATAATTTTTTTGAAAACAACTGAATAAAACTCAAAGAGCAGAGTAAATGTTAGTAATCATCCCCCAGACTTAAACGACACCGTCCCAGTGTAATGTTAGTCGAGGAAGGTAAAAAATAAATTTAAAAAGCGAAATGTTAGGCTAGAAGTTCGTACCTCTCTGTCCCTGGTGTCGATCGACGTAGTCACTTATGTGTCGATCAACGTCAGTAGGGAAAAATTCTCCATTGTGTCGGAAATGTCTAAATTGTCGATATGTTAGTGATGTTAGCTCTGTTAGACATGTCAAAAACAAGTGATAAGCAGTGAAACAATCTAGAAGAGTAAGGGATAGAAGTGGGAGGACTAATCAGTGTCCTCGCTGGTTGCCTCTGCCTCGTCTGAGGAAGGAACGCGGTGCTGGCGAGAAGGTCTTGCGACATCTGGTGCTCTGGCTTGAACACTCCTCCTGCTCGAACAAGGTGTTCTCGATACCCTAGCCCAGATGGTGCGGAGAGCGTCCACCATGATGCGCTGAAACTCTCCTTGATCGTGTATCGGAGTAGGTGGGATGTCCGGGAAGGAAGGGAATGGAGACTCTGGTTCTCCTTGGGCAGCGCGAGGTCGTCTGTTTCCTGGAGGGTGGCGTGGTAGCGCGCTGATGTCGCGTAGGAGGCGCTCATCTGGCTCAAACCGGAGCCTGTCCGCATCTCCAGAAAACTTGGTGCTGTCACGATGTGGTAGCCTCAGCAAACGGAGTCGTCCCTCGCTCCTAAAGCTCCAGAAGTGACCATCCTCTAGCCAACTGGAGTTTATCATATGCTCTCGGTCCAGGAAGTGGTGAGTGGTGTTGGGATCGGCAACATCTAAACGAATGCCGAGGTGCATGAAGATCGGTGTCAGCAAACTCCCAAATGTCTCTTTCTTCTGCCCACGGCCGTTGAAGGGTTTCATCTTCAGCGAGACGAGGTGCTTAGAAAAAATGGCTCCGAGGTTTGGCGTGAAAACCTCTTGGTTCTCGTCAGACCTGCTCAAGTCGACCAATCCATCCAACGCACAAAAGAGGAGGGTAAGGTCGTGCATCCTGACCTTGTTGGGCTCCATCTTGCACAACAAAGTGTTGGCAACAACTCGCATGGAGTAGCGCAATGTGGGATGGTGGATGTCTGTCTGAGTGGCTGATCTGGAATTCCATTGACCTGTACCAATAAGCTCCCAAAAATCAGTGAGTGCTGGGAAAGGAGGAACAACGGTGGCGGTACTGGATGGCTCCTGGAATCCAAAAATCTCACATAGCTCAGGAATGGAGATGCTGTAGCGGCTTCCTCTGGCGAAAAAAGACAGTGTGCCATCACCCACGATCGGTTGCGGGTTGGCATATGTGAGCTGAGCAGTAGCCATGAATTGGCGGATGAGTGGGGCATAGAGGTCATAAGGACTAGGTTGCCATAGTGCCAAAACTCATTTGTTCAATCATCACGAGTATGTCGAACTCGAGCCCAAGTTGTCGAATGGTGTCTTGGTCGATGAAACGAGTTGGTTCGATGGAGACGTCGAGCCAATCATTATAGAATAAGTTGTCGTAGTCATCCCATTATCAGTGACCCTGCGGTGGGTGCACTCGTTGCTTCTGACCGCTGCTTTCAGGTCCGAAAAATCCGCAAATGTTTGGATCAGAGTTCGATCGTCGCGAGGCCATGGATGTCTTGTGTTTTGTGGTGTGGTGGAGTTAGAGCCTCGACTCCTAGTATATCGTGCTCTGTCCAGCTTCTGCTTGGTCCTTCTTTCAATTCCTGAATCCATTGGTACCTACAAGACATGTGATAGTGGTAGCAAGTTAGTGTCCGAAGTCGCAGTACATGATGTCGATCGATGCGACATAGAGATTGTCGATCGATATATAAAACTTTGTATTGATCGATTCATAAGAAATCGATCGATACAACGCTTCGTATGTCGATCGATCTTAAGCCGCGGAACCTGCAAAAAATATTCAAACCAAACTGCAAACGAAAGGTAAAATGGACACATCATATGGTGTCTAGACTCTATTTGTGCAAGCAAAACAACCCAGATTATCTCTAAATCGTGCCTAATCAATCGTTCTTGCTTCCCTAATAGTGAAACCACATACTACACTTAAATCAAGAATTATGAAATCATACCTTATAGATCGGTGTCGAAACTTAGTAAAACGGATGGTAGAATTAAAAACGAGTAGATTGGGGCAAAAAACGAAAGGATTTTGTCAAAACAAGAGAGAGAAAAAGGGTTGTCAAACTCGTTTGTGTTTTGGGTTTAAGGGTGAAAGCAGCGCGTGTTGACTTAAATGAGGTTGCCCTTGATATCATTCTATCGATCGATACCCCATCGCATGCATCGATCGATAGTTTGAAATTTTTACATTTTTTTTAAATGGGTTGCCTGTCATCAAACGCTAGTTTATAGTCGTGTAGCTTGACTGACGGTGTTGATTACTCCGTAGCTGGTAGTTAGAGACACAAAGGTCTACTATTTGGAGGCTTAACCCAATAATGTATGATCCGTTGGTCGTTTACTGTGAACTCCTCTCCTTTGCCATTTGCGAGGGTTATGGCTCCAGATGAATGTACGTTTGTTATAGTAAAAGGTCCTGACCAACGAGAACGAAGATTTCCAGGGAATAGAGTTAAACGAGAATTATACAGAAGTACCTGATCATCAGGTTCAAAGTGTTGGGATATGATTTTCTTATCATGATAGGCTTTTGTCCGTTCTTTGTATAATTTCGAGTTTTCGTAGGCTAGGTGTCTTATTTCATCCAGTTCGTTGAGTTGAATCAGTCGCCTTTCAGCGGCCGGCTTGATGTCGAAGTTTAAAAGTTTTATAGCCCAAGCTGCTTTATGTTCTAATTCAACTGGAAGATGACATGATTTCCCGTAGAGCAAGTGGAAAGGTGTAGTTCCATGAGGTGTTTTCAAAGTTCTTTTGTAGGCCCATAGAGCATTATCAAGTTTCCGAGACCAATCTTTTCTTAAAATTCCTACTGTTTTCTCCAGAATTTCTTTGATTTGTCTATTTGACACTTGTACTTGTCCACTCATTTGTGGATGGTAGGGAGTGGCGACGCGATGGTGAACGCCGTTTTTTCTTCAGCAGTCTTTCAAAGACTCTGTTTATGAAATGGGTTCCGCCATTGCTAATTACAATTCTGGGTATTTCGAATCTTGGGAAAATAATGCTCTTGAAAAGTTTTATTATGACAGAGGCATCGTTGGTTGGAGATGCAATCACTTTGACCCACTTGGATACATAGTCGACGGTGACTAGTATATATCTGTTTCCGTAGGAGGTTGGGAAAGGGCCCATGAAGTCAATACCCCAACAGTCGAAAACTTCTACCTTTAGAATGAACTTTTGTTCCATTTCATGCCTCTTTCTTATCTTCCCACGTCTTTGGCACCTGTCGCATTGAGCGATATGTGCATGAAGGTCACGAAACATTGTTGGCCACCAGAATTCTGCCTGGAAGATTTTTGAAACTGTTTTGAAGGTGACGAAATCTCCGGCGCAATCAGATCCATGACATTTAAAGATTATACCGGGGGTTTCGGCTTCAGACACACAACGTCTGTATATTCCGTCAGAACAATGCTTGTAGAGGTACGGTTCATCCCAGTGATATTGTCTTACTTCTCGCATAAACGTTTTCCTCTAATACCCCTTAAGATCTTCTGGCTTAACATCAGCAGCCAAATAATTTACGATGTCAGCATACCAAGGTCTATCTTGTAACCTTTTACCGATCGCATTCACGCTATGATATGAGCTTCTATTGTTTGAAGGGCTCAAATCAGTACTTGGTGCGAGGAAAGCGACTTTTACCTCGATATCAACGGTGATATGGATTGATTTGTCACGTTGATCGTCGTGACATTGGTAACATCGATCGATCCGTCATTACCAGGATCGATCGACGTCGTATCAACTTTGTTAAACGCTTTCTCTTCGGAGGAAATGTGAATTTGTCCAACGAACGATTGGTCAATATGCGCGACGTTGTCATTAGGAAAGGAGTCTTCAATGGGGATGTCATCCTCAACCCTGATTCGCGATAGGTGATCTGCTACTCCATTGTGGACTCCAGGTTTGTCTCTGATTTCTATGTTGAATTCCTGCAGGAGTAGGATCCATTGAATAAGACGAGGTTTAGCGTCTTTCTTCTGCATCAAGTATTTTATTGCCGCGTGATCAGTGTGAACAATTACTCGCGAGCCGACCAAGTATTGGCGGAATTTCTCAAAAGCATAGACTACCGCAAGGAGTTCTTTTTCCATCGTCGCATAATTCTTTTGTGCGTCGTCGAGGGTACGGCTGGCGTAGTATATGTCATGAAGTTTTTTTATCTTTCCTTTGCCGTAAAACTGCTCCCACAGCGAAATCACTCGCATCACACATTATTTCAAAAGGTGAACTCCAATCTGGAGCTTGTACGATGGGTGCAGATATAAGAGATTTCTTTATCTCTTCGAATGCTTTCATGCAGTCTGGAGTAAAGTCAAATTTGACTTCTTTGCACAGGAATGCAGTGAGCGGTCTGGCAATTTTGCTGAAATCCTTTATTAATCTCCTATAGAATCCTGCATTCCCGAGAAAACTCCTAACATCTTTGACAATCGTGGGTGCTGGCAATCCTATCATTACTTCGATTTTAGCTCGGTCTACTTCTATACCAGCTGCAGAGACTTTGTGTCCTAAAACAATACCATTATTGACCATGAAGTGGCATTTCTCCCAATTTAGCACGAGGTTCTTTTCTTCGCACCTGGTGAGAACCTTGCACAAGTTGTCGAGACAATTTCCGAAACTTGATCCATATTCGGAGAAATCATCCATGAATACTTCCATGCAATTTTCGATCATATCCGTGAAAATTGACATCATACGTTATGCGAATGTCCCATAGGGGCATGTGAAGGTAGTTTTTTCTTGATCGTCAGGATGTATGGGAATTTGGAAAACTCCAGCAAATCCAACAAGGAAACAGTAATATAGGTGATTTGCCAGCCTTTCCAAAATTTGATCAATGAAAGGTAAAGGAAAATGATCCTTCCTAGTTGCGGCGTTCAGTTTCCTATAATCGATACACATTCGATGTCCAGTTACGGTTCTTGTTGGTATCGATTCGTCTTTCTCATTTTTCACCACTGTGATTCCTCCCTTCTTAGGTACAACGTGCACGGGACTTACCCACTCGCTATTTTAAATCGGATTGATTACCCCATCATCAAGAAGTTCCATAATTTCCTTTTTTACAATTCCTTCAGGTTTGAGTTCAGCCTTCTCTGCTGTTCTACAGATGTTTTGGAATCGTCTTCCAAGTGTATTCGGTGCATGCAGAGGTCAGGTGAAATGCCAGGAATGTCATCAAGAGAGTATCCGATGGCCTTCTTGTGCTTGCGCAGTTTTCTTAATAAAAGCGCAAGTTCAGTATTGGTTAGATTGGCGTTGACAATAACTGGATAGGAGTTATCAAAAAGGAAAGCATACTTTAGTCCAATAGGTAATGGTTTTAGCTCCACTTTTGGTGCCTTGTCCTTGCTATTGGCGGATGATGATGGCTGCTGATCCAGCTTCTCCTTGACATTACTTTGTGTCTCATGATCATCTTCGTCCTTAGTGTGCGTAATCATCCTCCCTGCTGTCCAAACCAAATAGGTCTCTTTCAGAATTGGTGGGTGTGTCATCTTCCAAGCTTTCAGCGTGGATGTCAGCGAATGACTCATCAAAGAGCCCGAGGATGTCCTCTACAAATAAAAATTGGCTATCAATCAGCGGACGTTTGGCGAATTTTTCCATGTCGATTGGATGTCTCCGACGTTTAAACATATCCGTCTTTCCTTAACGCAGATGATAGCTCCAGCGGTGGAAAGGAAAGTTCTGCCCAAAATGAGGGGATCTTTGGGTACCTGCTTGTACTTAAGAATGACGAAGTCAGTCGGTATGTAGCAGTCATTGAATTTTATGGGTATATCTTCTAATACTCCCTCTGCCAGAATTAGGATTATTGGGGTCGGAGTATATTTGTTATAACCCAAAGAAAGTGCAACCGAATGAGGCATGAGATTCACACTAGAACCAAGGCCGCAGAGGGAGCGGGGGAAACGCGTATCCTGTATGCCACAATCTAGACAAAACTACTGGGGTCATCTCTTTTGTCAGGTTCTTGTATTATGGCGCTTGCTTCCCATGAAATAGCCATTACGTCACGTTCCAACCCTCGGGGGTTTGTAGATGCCACGCATCTTTTTAAGGCGGGAACTAAAAGTATTGCGTCCTTGAGTGGAAGGGTTATGTTGGTATCGTCCATTATTCTCTGACAAATGGTTTTCTCTCGCTCTTTCTTTGACTTTAATCTTGCTGGACCGAATGGTGGTATAGCGCGATAACATTTCTTGATGAGAGGTTCATCGTCGTCTTTGTGTCGACCGATTGTGTTCTCGATACAACGATCGATTTCGTCCTTAGCAGGTCGATCGTCGTCATCTAATTGTTTTCGATCGATTTTTACTTTCTCCGAATCGCCTTGCTCCTTCATCTACATTTATCACCATTCTTGCTGCATTTTAGTACTCAACTTTTCTTTTTCACTGAGAGAATCAATTTCCTCTTCGGGGATGACGATAGTAACCGGGTGAGAGTCTCCATTGTCCTTATTCTTGGCGTTAATTGACGTCTCAGCTCCAGAGTTTTCACCAGTGTTCGTATATAGACGTTTTCCACTTCTTAGCAGGACATCACTAACATGTCTTTTCGGGTTTGACTCAGTCTTTCCTGGAAGACGCCCCGTCTCTCTTTTAATGGCGATAACGGTGTCGGCGAAATGGCTTTCCAATCTTTTAAGATGGTCACTGATACCGTCCACCTTCTTTATTAGCTCAACATAGATCATATCTATCTTTCTATCAAGATCATTCATCAACCTATGATTTCTAGTGAGGGCTTGCTTGGTTCAGACTGGATTTCTCACGTCCCCTTAGTGTTCCCACAGTGTTCTCGTAGAGTTGGGTAAAACTATCAGTATTCGGTTCTTGAGGGGAATTTAGATGTTTGATTTGAAAGGTTTCGCATGGATCTTGCATTGTCAGACAGGAATAGCGGAATTCTAAAGATTCTTTAATCTCGGTCAAATCGGGATCAGAACTGGAGTTTACATCACTTCCTCTTTCCTCGTCCATCATCTCATAAGGTCTGGCTGCTGCTATATTTTCAATAAGCTTTCTTGCTCCTTCTTGACTTCTGGTGGCAAAGTTCGCTTCACTTGCAGTTTCAAGCGTGGACTGGTAGTGCAGATTGACTCCTATGTAGAAAATTTTTAGAAGTTGAGGTTGGGGATAACCATGATGGGGGCAGTCAATCTGGAAGTCCTTGAATCTCTTCCATCTTCAGGAGTCTGCTGAAAGGTGGAGATTTTCTTCTTATGTCCCAGTAGCGATCATCATCGAAATTTTTTTAAGGAAGGCGTTTCGAATTTCTCCCCAACAGGTGAGGGATCTTGCTGGTTCTTGATTTAGCCACTCTTTTTCCATTCCTACCAGAGAGAAGGGAAAGAGTTTACAGGGGCTATGCTCATCAGAAACAAGGCCCTCCAGGTATTCAATGTGATCTTCTGGGTGCTCAGAGGGTGCTCCGTGAAAAGGTTTGCGACATACCATCATGTAATAGCCAGTATTTCGCTTAAGAATTTTGGTGTCGTCTTCTAGCCTAATTGCTGACCTATTGGGATAGGTCCTACCAGGGTTTAAGTAGTCTTGCAGAGGTAAATCAAATCTATACCTTGATTCAAGGTGGGATAAGTAGTTTTAGGAATTTTAGTTTCCTGTTTATTTTGGCTTATTGCTTTACCTAATTGACCTATTGGTTCAATTTGAACTACTTCCTTACTAGCAAAGCCGGTAAGAGGAAACTTACCTGCTTATGGCGAGAAGCCATCTGTCGATGCATCCGGTTGAGTAGCGATCGATAATTCGCCAACAGAGTCGTCCGATTCTTTCATTCCCGAGACGCTCGATGTCGAGTTAGTCGCGTCGGCGATGCTCGGCCGAGTATCGTGCTCTCCATTTAGGGTACCTGAAGATTCAGGGTAAAGAGGAGAGTTTAGTGAATTTAAGTAACAAAGTCTAACTTGATTTTAAACAAAATCTAATGGTAATAAGAAAGAGTCCCCGGCTACGGCGCCAAATTTGATATAACTCAAATTACCTCAAGGAGTGACCTTACTCTCTCAAATAAGAGGTCCAGTCGTAGTACTTAAAGATCAAATCCACAGAGACTCTAGGATTACTCAATAGACTTTTTGTAGAATTAAATAAGGTTAGACTAGACGATTAAAGCAGTAACTGATTAAGGTGAACAAATAAATTGTTCAGAGATTGTTTTTAAGGTTGTTTTCAGTTGAGAAGATGGCTAGACTTAGGCGTTATCTCAGGTATGAAAATATGTAGTTATAATGGGGCTTAAGGGGTTTTCAATTGTTCACGAACTCAAACAAATTATGAAACCAAGAAGTTTTCCTTTGTCCATACCTCAGATAGCTACTATCATTAACTAATCGCGAGAAAGTCTCGATCGATATGTTCACAAGAGCATCGATCGATGCACCTTTCGAAATAACGATTGTTACGAAAATGGTCGCGTCGATCGATATTGATTCTGGCAAGCTTTGCGGTTTGGTTATTGTTGTTCTCTAGCTCACTAGATTTAACTCTCGTGTAAATCTAGTAAGTTAGATCAACTAGCTGTGATTGGGGTATTAAAGGATAATTATCATTACTCAATTAATCCCTAGATCTAGATTAAAGATTATAAGCCATAAATCTAGCTTTAAATACAACCTAGTTGAAGAACTAATTAAATCACTCCCTAAGTAAGCTTTTAGGTTAACACATAATTCAATCCTTTGTGAGAAACCTAAATCTAACAAACAAGAATTACTCAAACATATTCATGAGGGACAAAGTCATGATGGTGTAAATATAAAATTTATTTGAAATTGATAACAAAGTAAACAGAAGTAATATAAGCAAAGAAGTTCAAGATCTTCTCTGTTTTGTAGTTTCAGATCTCTCTGCCCAGACTCCAAAGCTCTTCTTCCAAAGTAGTCAAGTTTCTTTCTTCTCAAACTAGGTCTAAAAGTTCTCTAGAGAAGTCCACCTTTCTAGTAGTACAAAACCCTAATTATATAGCCTTACAGTCGGCCAAGGACTAAACTTGTAAATAACGAGACTTTTTGTAGAATATGAAATCTTCTAATTCGCCATTAAGAATTAGATGGCTCTTGTGTCGATCGAAATTGATAGGTGAACGTCGATGGTCATGTAATAAGTAATATGGACCGATGTGTTACTGAAAGTCTCGGTTGATTTTCTATCTCGGTAAAGTTTCTTCAAAATCTCCAAAATGTTTTGAAATCGCCATTTCTTCGATATAAGTACATGGACCTGTAAATACTCTAATACTACTATATAATGTAATACATAAGTATAAAAATACTCATATACCATAGCTAAAAGAGGGTGAAATCTATTGTATATCAACCAACGTCTTGGTCAACTTCTTCTCATGATGAGACTCCTCTAACTCACATTTCAGATGAGTCACTGTTGGGATCAAAATTGGTACGACGGAATCAACGACCAAAAGTCTCCGCAAAACAAAGTTACGTTTTATAAAGTCACGAGAAGTCATTTTATAAAACTTAAGGATTTTCCGAACAAAGGAAATCCACATAAAAACTTGGAAATCGTCGTTTCGGAAAAACAAACGAAACAATCTCTGATTACACAATCGTCCAATAAACCGCAAAAAACGGCATTACGAGCATGGTTCGACCGAACCAGTTCGACGTACGACGGGCCGAACCAGCCGGTTCAGCTCGCTGTACGGCGAACTGGTACGTCCCAGACCAGCTCGCCGCACGGCGAGCTGGTTCGGCCAAGCCAGCTCGCCGTGCGGCGAGCTGGCCGTCTCAAACCAATTCGTGAACCGGCCGGTTCGGTTCACCGTACGTCGAGCCGTCTGTCCGCTCTGAGCCTTCTTCCGTGCATTACCGACACAAAACGTCCGTCTTTCGATTCCAACCGTCCTCTGAACCGTGGATGAAAGGTCTCTTGTTTCATCTCGATCCATTTTCTCGTAAAAACTCGAGTGAATCGTATAAAACGGCAACGAAACATCGTATATTGTCTAGACTACGTAGTTAACTTGAGTCCATATTACAAGAACGTCATTGCATTAGGAAACGGTTTCGTCCGAGAATCGTTA
>JABAYD010005318.1:0-18752 GCA_014822095.1 Diplotaxis tenuifolia | reverse complement strand
ATGTGGCAAATTGCAATACTCAGGTTGTTTTAACAGCTTTCACCATACCTTGTGTATCCCGATTTCTAAATCTGATGAGATAGAGACAAGTGACTGATTAGAAGAGTGCCACTCAGCTTTGAACACTCTTTTCTTATGAGCCTTGATCGACAGAGACGGGCTCGCTGCATTGTAACGAATATCAAAGACGTGGATCACCGGGTCTGAAGAGCCAGATGAGATGTGTAAACCATCTGGAGACCAAGACTGGTTGATTAGAGCCGACTGCGACTCACTGCTTTCTTGCTTCCACCCAAAAGAAAATAGTTCCGTCTGAGGCAATCTTACATCGTACAACCTAAGTTGCCTATCTAGCTGCCTGCATACGCAACACAATTAACTTTTTCTTAGCCATTTTCTTGGGAGATAATATAAACTAACTCAACTGGAAAGGACTTTGACCATTGTGTTAGAGGTCTCGGGTTCGAGTGACCACTGGGACCGAAATTAATATTATATGATCTGGTTTAGTGGGGCCCGGAAGCTACTGAACTAAAGAACAAGGGTTTGCTTTTTGGGTTACCTTGTTTGAAGCATGACAAGATTAACATCGCGTGGGTTTGGAAGCAAGTTTGTGCATTTGTTGTCTAGTCTATGCTTAAATGTGACTTTTTCTTCTCTGGCATCAAACCCAACAATTCTCCTATCTTCTCCGCATGACAATACGAGATTGTTATGGCGCATTCCAGCTACGCCCATCACGGCTGACGTGTGCAAGTCCTTATGCAGAAGCCTTGACTTCCATGCGTTACTCTCACCTTGTTCACGCCATAACACTACTGCATGGTCACACCCACCTGTGATGAAACAAGGATCATCCCAGGAAGTAAACATGATTCTGTTGATAAGACCTTTGCTATGAGGCCTGTCCTTCAGAAACTTTGACTCACAAGTCTGCAGATGAAACGGAGATCAAACTAGTTAAGAGTACATAACTACATCATTAACAGTATAACCATCGAGTTAGAACAGATACATAAGGTCAAGGTTCCCAACTATTCCAGCTTTACTGTTTTTCTATTCATAACAGGTCATGAAGATCAAGTTAACTTTTAAACAAGTTTAAGGACACACTCCACTCATCAATTTTGCAATCAAAAGTTTAGATATGGTAAAACGTAAAAGTGTCTCACAAGTTTTGATATAGCCTTTTTACCTCTCGAGCTTCGTTCAGATATATAACTGATATCTGAGCGTGATCTTCATCTGCGGTGTAGACAGAGAAAAGTGCACTTTTGTGAGGATGCCAAGCTATATCTTCTGACCATCTCTTCTGATCTACTTCTACCCGATTAACCGTCTTAAACAGAGTAGCTGAGGACCTGCTCAGTGGTGGAATCGAAATTTTAAAATTTGCCAGTAGGAATATAAAAATCATGAAAATATGTCTGAAAAATATTAGGTTCATGAGACCCAAAATTTGCCAGTAGCGAACATTGTACAAACATTATCTTGGAGGTCAAATACAAGCAAAACTAAGTTTTGTAGACTTATCATGCTAATAGATGAAGAGGATGTCAAACAAAAAGAAAAAAAAACTTGATACGGTTTAAAAATAAAAGGGAGTCTTTATGGATTTGAAGTAGTATAGTCAAGTAACTCCCACAGCTTTTCTACGTAAATAACCATTAATCAACTATACCTGAAGAAATCAGCAAGAAATATCACAATGAGTAAACCAGGCAAATACAAGGCAGACATACCTATCAGACTGAAGCTTCCAAAAATGAACCACACCATCCAATGCGCTGAAAAATAACAAAAACGAAGAGAGAAAAAAAGATTAAGATACAAGTAGAGAGTATATTAGATGAGGTAACTTTGTCCGAGGACTTTCTTGGTACCCTCTTATGCATGTCATGTCATGTCATACCATTTGATTAGTAGACAAAACCCCAGTGCACAAGACAGGCAGTAATATACAGTAGCTCATGTCTTTTGATCACTTTTGGAAAACAAAAAAAAAAGAAGAAAAACACCTTGTAGCAAAAAGATCACGGTTAGAAGGAGAAAGAGCGAGACTTCTCATTCTTTTGGTGTGGCCACTTGGTAGCATAGCCAAGGTACGACTTTCAATTGTGGCACGCAAAGAGCTCCTACCTATAAGCGCTATCAACTCTTCATGTCCATGGAACTCTGGAAAACAAAAACAAAAATAAACTCAGACGCTATGAGAAGCTGAGATATAGCATATCAACCAAAAGAAGGGACTTTTTTTACCAGACTTTTCCTGTTGCGCTGCTTGTCCAGAAATGTTATTAGAAACTCTGATCCGTGGCTTAGCAAAATTCGTATCAGTGTGATTCTCTCTAGCTTGAGTTTGAGTTTCCCTTACCACTTCATTAGGAACAACAGTACGAGATCTCTTGGTTTCAGACCCATTTTTCACTTCCTTTGGGACATTAGAATCACTTCTATCCACGGTCTTAGTTTGTGCGGTCTGGTTCACTTCTGGTCTAACAGGAGGAGCAGAAGCTTTTCTCTTGAAAGAAGGCGGTAAAATAATGGACGGCATCTTCAACGGTTTAATCTCACTAGTAGGAGGATGTGGGGTAGAAGTTTCATATTCTATTTTCTCACCACGTGAATGTGGAGTAGAGGTTCCATTAGTAGTCTTCACCTTATCACCTTCGGTCCAAAACTCAGCTATACCAAGTAAGCTTCCGGTTTTACCAGGGACCTTTGGTTTTCCCTTGGTAAAGTTGACACTTTCAACTCGATCAACTCTTAAAAACTTTGTTTCCGCATAAGCCATCAGTCTTCTCTCTTCAGCAAGCTGCAAATATTTTAAATATTTTTTTTTTTGTAAACAAATCAAGAAATGACCAAACAGTAGGAAGTTTTTGAGCATAAAGATGACATTCAAATTGTTTTTTTGTAATAGATGAATCAAAATGAGAAAAGGTCAATGGTTATAATTTGAATTGAGAATCTAACCGAACAATCCTAGGAACTGTGTGAACCAATTCAACCCTAGAAGAACTCATCATCGCCCATATAAAGTAAAAGAGAGAGATGACCTTCCTCTCGAGGATTGAGAGCTGGTCTTTAAGGGATTCGATGGACTTGGCACGCTGGTCCATGTAATCTATTAGACCTTCTTTATCATTTGGGATTTGAGTTGACAAAATGGTATTTGCTTCTGCTTCTACTTCGCCTTGCTCCACTTTAGGTTTCTTCATCGCCGCCGACGTCGCCATTGGGCCAGTCTCCGACTCTCCGTCTTCCTTCCTTTATTCCCGCGCCGATCGCGAGATGTGGGCTTGATTGATTGATTTTTCCCTCTACTCGTTTCAATTTTAGCGGTTTGTGGGGTCCCCTCACTTTACTAGTTACTAGGGTTGGGCTAATGGAAGTGGAGTCGCCAAACTCTATTTATACTATGAATCCTTCCTTTATTCAGAATTTAATTTCCCCCCACCCAAATTTGCATTTTGATTTTGCCACCCAAAAAAAACTGTTCACATCTTTTCGTTTTTTTTTTGTAATTGTTTCAAAAAATATTTAGAGCATCTCCAAAAATATTCTCTATTTTTAAGTTTTCAAATATAGTTTTATTTGAAGTTTTAATATTTTGTGCTCTAAAAACAAAACTTCAAACTAAACTTCAAAATTTTTTGTAATTTATACTATGGTTCTTATATTTGGCATAACTAATTCAAGTTAACAAAACTTTTATAAATAACTAATACATATATAAAAATATCACAGAAATATTAATTGATAAAATATTATACTTAAATATAAAATTTTAAAAAGAAATATTAAATTACAAATAAAATACCACATAAAATTTTGTAATATTGTTGTTATCTAGTCCTAGTTTTAAAATATTTAAATTTTATCTTGATGTTTAATGTGTAAAGTTTAAACTATACATATAATTTTGAAATATTTACGAGATAAGAACTTTTTTAGGATTAAAATGATAAACAACAAAATATTTAAAAATTATAAATATGATATGTAATTGTAAGGACCAAAATGCAAATAAAAATATGAAACTTCAAATTTGAAGTTTTGATTAGTGACACTCTATATTTGAAGTTTCATTACTCAAAATTTGAAATTTATGCTCTTTAACCTTATATGCATTTTCTATTAGCTAATATGATAAATTATAATTATATTTATTGAATTAACATTAGTTCAAAATTACTAAATAAATAATAATAAGAATAACATATTTAAACAAATTTTAATATTTTTAGTATCTGAAAAAAATTATGAACACAACGTTTTTACATCCGTTTGAACAAGTTTCGGTGGAAAAAAAAGAAGATGAGATTTGTATTTGTAACTGTAATATACTGTTTCTTATTAGAAATTATAAAACACTGATCTCAGGCTCAGCATACAACAAATTAACCTCTGTTTAAAAACAGTCGGTCCAGAAAAAACGTAGTTATGATTAGCTTCAGCATTCAGAAAATGTACACAGAAGCAATAGAAGTTAAAAAAGACGTCAAGAGTATGGAGACAAAGTTCACACCGTTGTTGTCAAGAATGTCCACTCCTGATATCTTCTTTACCGTCGGGCCTGGTTTCCCTACAACCTGCACGTAACATTCCATCAACAAAAACACTCTCGATCCACGTATTTACATGTGTTCTTTCAAACTTACCTTGTTCCGCACAGAACAGAAGCCACTGAACTGGATGGTTGCTCCAAGCACGGAATCAATAAGACTCCCACATAACCCAGCTAATGCAGAGACTGGAATCACTAATAGTTGCTTGAGAGCCACATCACTTGCACATCTTACAGTAAACAATCCGAAGACAAGGAAGGTTACTCCCACAGTGGCGCCTGCTGCAACAGCAGCTAAGAGTCCTGCCTTTGTAACTCCACCGTTTGTGCCTTTCTTCACAGGCTGAGAGTGAGAAACCAAACGTTTAGCTAAACAGAAAAGGTTAGATACCGGGTGGCAAGAAAAGGAAACAGAGAACCTTTAGAGTTGTGATTAGTCGAGGCTGGTCATCACTAAGCACCCCAAGCTCCGAGGACCATGTGTCTCCATTACAACATGCGTAATGGCCGATGATCCCACCAATAAGAGCTGTGACAATCTCTGACTGCTTCGAGTCCAAACACTTGTCCTGCCATCCCGTTAAAGTAGAAGCAATTACAACTAGAACCGATGCAATTCCACTATTGCAAAGCACTTGTTTCCTGAAACAAAACATTTAAGGAATACCCTGTCAAAGCAATTTTTATCGGTCAAACAAATATATGAAGCTATGTAAGTGAAATCATCCTTTGCTAAGATTCCAACATCCTTTGCTAAGAAACAGCAGTGACAATTTCAACATGTGAATAATTTCACTTCACCAATACAATGTTGGAACTATGCCTGTCATTTCTAGATTCTTATGATCGTATACTCTTCTGATAGAAACTGGTACTAAGAAAATGTTACCAGTTCCTTTGGCCACCTTCCTTGAACTCAACATCAATCCGTCGTTTCTTATCTGCGCCAACCTTGGTAAGCTTCGAGGAAGTAAGAAAGAACACGAGCAGCACAGCTCCGTACCTTTCAGATTCGACAGATTACTCCTATCAGTCTCATCATATTACATAAATAAATCAAGAAAAAGGGCGGGAGAAGGAACCTGAAACCGGCGGCGAAATGGATGGTCATGACGAGGAATCCAGCAACTCCGCCGGAGAGGTTGAGCGACTTCCGCTTGTAAGATCGGAAGGCGATGAGAGAAGAAATAAAGACGGCGAAGATAAGCATGAATTGAGGTGACGTTTCCATTTTTTCCAAGTGGCGGAGATTCTGAAGACGAAGAGGCTCCGAGATTCAGTTGGAAAGTTGACTCCAACTACTTATCATCCATCATCACTCAGCAGTTCAACTGTTTTCGCATCCAAGACCTGTTAATATAAATTGGACCTCAATTGGGCTGGAACAGTAGGCCCAATTATTGAGATAACACATCTTCCTACATGGCGGGAGTTAATCCGATGTGGGGCCCAGTACCGATTTCTATTCTGACGTGGCACCATCCTGATCACGGCAACCATTTTCTTCTCCACCATTACATTATCTGCTTCACTCTCTCTCTCTCTCTCTAGAGCAACAATGGCTACGGCTGCTTCTTCCCTTACAATCGCGTCCTCGTTGTCCGAACCCCGAACTCAATTCCATGCTCCAAAACGCTCGAACCTTTCACTTCAATACTCCGTCCCGTACAAGGCCAATCCACGGAGCAGACGACTCGTCGTAAGCTCCGTTTCATCGCCCAAAGTTGAGCTCCGCACTGGCCCCGATGATCTCATCTCATCCCTCCTCTCTAAGGTCTGTATCTCTTTCGTTTTTTTCTTCTACATGATCTTCCTTTTGCAGATTAAATGGAGTCGTGTTGAGAAATTCACAGGTTGCGAACAGCGATGGAGGTGTGACACTTACCCCTGAGGAACACAAGGAAGTGGCACAAGTAGCTGGAGAGCTTCAGAAGTATTGTGTGAGCGAGCCTGTTAAGTGCCCTCTCATTTTCGGAGGTAAGAAAGAATCTAATTAAGCTTCTTCCTTTTATTGAAACGTGAACTTACTGAATCTTTTTGCTGCAGATTGGGACGTGGTGTACTGTTCTAGACCGACCTCTCCTGGTGGAGGCTACAGAAGCGTGATAGGCCGCCTCTTCTTCAGAACAAAAGAGATGATCCAAGGCATTGATTCTCCTGATACCGTGAGGAACAGAGTTTCCTTCACTGCTCTTGGTTTTCTCGACGGAGATGTCTCTTTGACAGGTGAAAACTGCAACACCCCTGATAGATCATTTGGTCAAACTCTGGATTTTATGTTTCAACCTGTGTTTGATCTTCGCAGGGAAGCTGAAAGCGTTGGACAGTGAGTGGGTTCAGGTGATATTCGAGCCTCCGGAACTGAAGGTGGGATCTTTGGAGTTTAAATACGGTTTCGAAAGCGAAGTGAAGCTTCGGATCACATACGTTGATGAGAAACTTAGGTTGGGATTAGGCTCTAGAGGATCATTGTTCGTCTTTAGAAGGCGTCAATAATACATTATATGAACTTCCATGTCTCTTCTCTCCCAGTTCTGTATCAATCAATGCAAACTCACTACAGAAACGAAGAATCAACATATGGGTTTGTACCTGCGAGAGTGTAAAAACATTGTTGTGTAATGTAAACATCTATCCAAGAGTGTCTCTAGACATTCATTACACTTAAAAACGTCCTCTTCCTCCCCTATGTCCTCTCCCTCGCCCTCTTCCTCTTCCTCTTCCACCTCTTCCCCTTCCATGGCCAAAGCTGTCATCTGTTCTTCCGTAATCAAACATATTCATTCTGATATCCGCTGCCCCAGTTCCCTGCGTCTCCTGCCCCTATACAGCATATCACAATCACACTCTCTCATTGTAACCATTGTTGTTTGAATGGTCCAAATCCACAACAAATAACCCATTGATGAACAACAGATAATAAGGTGTGCTAAACAAACCAATCGACTGGTTTATAATTTTAATAGCGAATTGATCCAAAAAAAAAGAAGACTGATAATAAGGAAAATAAAGGTTTCTGTAACTCACATAAGAGTCTTCAAGATCAAACTGATTCTGAAGCTGCCACGCAAGATCTTCATCACGTGTAGTGTCGCTCGGATGGCTAGCTGTAGCAACAGCTCCCCCGCTAGTATTTCTCTTTTCCCACTCCTCAAGTGTAAATACTGCAGAGTCGTCTTCTTCTCTTCCCCTCCCTCTACCTCTATCCCTACCTCTTCGTCCTCGGTATGATCGTTCATTTGAACTCGAATTTTTCATCTTCTCAAGAAGTATCTGGGCAGCCGCTTGGTTCTGTAAAGGAACAGCTTCCACCGCTGCAAACATTGAAGATGTTATGGCACTAACCAGCATTACAGTTACTGAACCATATAGGGATGAATAATAAATAAATCTAATCTAAGTTGTCAATGTAATTGCCAGATGAAATTGACAAAGTAATTTAAAGAATCAAAACGTGCTGCTATACAAAGAGCTTTTGATATAGAGTGAGGAGGGGAAAAGTAGATGGCAAACCTTGTTTAGGTCTTGTATCAGAACTGCTAGGCTTTTCTTGATTTTCAACTTTGACAGATACTTTTGGATCAGAATCTGCAGAACTCTTCAGTAAAGTCTTATCCGCACCTATTTTGTTCCCAGCAACTCCACTAGTTTCCCCTTTTTCTCCACCAGTATGTTTTGCGGCGCTTTCTGCAGCAGTAGGTACAATAGTCCTAGAACTAGAAGTCGTCTTGTACGAATCTGTCAATCATCAAACATATGCTGACGAATTAACTTTTCTGATGCATTGTTCAAACCTCTATCACAAAATGTAAGCAAACAGGCGCAACACAGATGAGGAGCAAATCAATATACCATTATTTTACCACACCATGAAAATGCAGTCACTGAAGTTCAATATTTTAAACAGTGGAGACAGAACAAGGTTGGATACCAAGCCAAGAGAATTTATAGCTTGGACATCTACATGAGTCCTTATAGGCTACAGAAGCAGATATATAAAATATTGTGCAGCTATGGTCAAATTACCAGTATGTCTAGGTTAAAGTGAATAGCTTAACTGGTTCTATATGTTAACAAAGATGTGCAAAAATGAAACAAAAATGAAATACTTTTAATCGAAGAAAACTGAATGACAATGAGCATAACAACCCTGCTTAGTGCTTACCACGGTGATGAGAACCTTTTCGGATCTGCAACTCCTCAAAAGGAGGAGGACCATCACCAGCTTTTCCTTCCTGAGACTGCCTTCCAGAAGAACGAGACAAACTAGCGTATTTTCTCTTCATCTGCCATTCTTCAAAGAGAGATTGCACATGACCTCCCAATACAGTCACCTCTTTCGGAGTCAAACATACTAGACCCTCACGCACCACAGCTTTATTCTCTAGACGCACCTGCCAACAACACAGAACAAAAAATAGATATCAAACAATTACTTCAAGAAACAAAGACAAGGAGAATCTAATTAGATTTTGATATGAAATACCTTAGTACCAGGAGTCACATCATTGTTTAACGATGGTATATGAGAGTACTCAAGTGCCGATATCTCTATCTTTCCATCAGTGAGAACAAGTTTTAACACACGTTTACCAGTTGAGCTTCCTAGAAACTCTTCAGCACTACTCTTTGTTACATCCCTAACAGAACTTATCTAACGAAAAAACAATGAAAACAAAAATCAACACAACAACATTTACATAGCTGATTGCTTGCATTGAATGAGAAGAAGAAGAAGAAGAAGCAAGTGTATATAAACCTGGAGAACTTTGGGACCTTGAAGATGAGAACACCTGCGTAACTCAGTCGCGTCGGAGAGGGACTTACCTCCGATTAATCTGATATCCATGTTGAGCAGCTCCGCCTCCACGGAATCGACGATGGCACCTGTTTGGTTAGCGCCGCCGATGAAGGAGGAGATTTGTGTGACGAGAGGCTTCAAGTAATCGGCGTCTTTGAAGCACCAGCCTCGGGTAGTTAGGGCATTTATCACGGCTGTGTAGGTGTTGCCGGCGGCGGACGAGCTGGATGTTCCCTCCATTGCCTCGATTAGTCCTCTCTCGTTGTGCTAAAACGGAAATATTTATTCAATTTTCTAGAGCTATTTTTGTTTGTCGTCTAACTAATGTTTAGTACTGAAAGCCCAATTGAAAATGGAAATGATACAAGGCCTGATTAAAGCCCAAAAATTAAAAAATCACCTGAAATAAGCTTTGGACCACTGCGGTTTGAACGATGTAGGAGAAGCGGTTCAACTGCCGTACAGTTTTAATAGTTATAAAAATGTATGAAATACATAAAGATTTTTGTTACTGCTGTGCGGGACGGCTTGTAATATTCGGAACCTATATACCAGTATACAAAAATTGCAAAGCGGTAGTTATGCGATTTATAAAATGACCGACTCTGCGGATGTCTAGACCAATTTGTTAGTGCGTACACCACCTCTACCGATATTTAGAACACAGTATATAATGGCCATAGTAATATCAAACAAGGAGTGAAACATCATTGTATCTACAATTCAAAGGTGGATATTTCCAAATTCCAAGCCACACTCGTATGAGAGTATCAATATCAACCTGGTTCACAAACATTTCAAAGCATCAAGACTCCAACCAACTACAATCCATCCATTTGCTGATTAACTCGAGTAGCAGATGGGACCTGTAACTGTTCTTTCACATTTTCTTCATTACAACAACACAAAACACAGAGCATCAAAGACCCAACATCTCTGAAATCTTATAATGCATAAGATAAAACTGATTTTCTTGTATAATAAATGGGTAGAGAAGAATGAGAGTAGAAACATGTTTACAAAATTGATACTATAGAGGCCAGAAACCATAGAATTCGAAAATCAGATGCTCAACCCTCTTTTTTTTAAAAGGGATGCAAACAATGGAACTCTCTCTCATACATTAGTAGCTACTTTCCCTGGCATCAACTCCATCATCTCATCAGCATCACCCTTGTTGGCATTGTTCGACGGACCATTGGTCGGCTTCTTAACCACAGTCACAGACTGCTGATAACCAACACCACCACATATCGTAACAAGCAAACAAACCAAACCAAAAGGAGTCGCATGCTTATCCCAAATCACAACATTAATCACAACAGTCAAAAACTTGTTCACAACCCCCGTCACCGTAAACGCAGTGGCAGAGATAGCTTTCCTAGCAGCAAACCCAAAGAAGCTAATAAGAAAACCAAACACACACGACAACGCCACCGCGAAAAACGCAACCGGCTCAAACACATCCCCTCCGTTAGCATTCACCGCCGTGAAAACCTCCGTGTGTTCCCCCGTGAGGAACCAAAACACCGGTGCGATCATCAACGACAAGAGGTTGTTATACAAAACCAACCCCCACGTGTTCAGCTCAAGAGTCGAAACCATATGCTTAATATAAACCATCTCCGTAGTGATGGTCACGAGGTAAGCCACGGCCCATGAATAAGCGGTGAGAGTAAACGCCGAGTCGTTAGCCACGTAGCCAACAGCGCCAGCGAGGATCACTAGTAAAGACAAGAACGTGAGCCTCGAGGGACGAGGCTGGCCGCGGAAGAGGGTGTCGGCGACCGCGACGAGGAGAGGGGTTAGGGATCGGAAGACGATGAATGTGTCGACGTTGGCGTGACGGAGGAGGTTGGTGTTGGTGAAGATGGCGAGGTAGAAGACGAGGGCGGCGGGGAGGAACTTCTTGGCGGTTTCCCAGGTGAAGGCGTCGTGGTGGAGGAAGCCTAGCTTGCCGAGGAGGTAGACGCCGGCGGAGGAGGTTAGGTATTGGAGGGCGGTGAGGAGGCCGGGGTAGTTGAAGTAGGTGATTGCGAACTTGTTGATGACGGCGAGGAGGCTCGAGCAGAGAGCGTAGCCTATTACGAGGCTGCTTGTGGCGTAGTATTGCTTGCTGGAATCGGATCGGGAGGGGGACATTGTTCTGATTTGGGGATGGGAAGATGCAGATCGGAGAAGGAGGGAATGGATCTGGATCGAGAGGACTGAGTTTAATGTATTAGAGGAGGCAGGACAGGAAGGCGACGACTTCAGACAGTGTCGAACTGGTTTGGCTATTATTGCCTGTAAATGTTTTTAAAGTTACTGTGCGTTAAACAAATAGTGTTAATTTGGTCAAATGACCATAAATGGATGTTAATTAACAGTACGATTATTTTTGACAAACAAAATCAAATCAACCAAAAATTATTTTAGTTAACAGAAGTTACAGCTATAGCTAGGGCTGCGACTTTTCCGTTTCCCAAACCGAACCGAACCGAACCGTCGGTTTTCGGTTAACCGAAAATTTTAAAACATATTTTGAAATTAACCGAATTAAGTTTCGGTTTGGTTCGGTTCGGTTCTCGGTTAATTTTGATTTTAAAATTATTTCGGAAAATAACCGGATTTTTTGGTTTTTGGTTAATTTTTGTTTAATTTTTCCGAAAAACGAATATTTCGGTTAAATTCTGATATTTTCGGGTTTTTCGGCTATTTTCGGTTCAATTCGGTTCGATTTTTCGGATATTTTTCTTTTTTTTTTTCAAAAAAAAATTGAAAATCCAAAAATCGAACCGAACCAAAAACCGAAATATTTTTAAAAATTTTACCGAACTGAACCGAGCTCAAAACCGAAACCAAACCGAAAACCAAAAATTTTGGTTCGGCTCGGTTGCTAGCTATAGCCATGCAGTTTTTATTCACAAAACAGAAGTAAGGTATTGTAGGAAGGCTGACCATTAGTCTACTAGAAGCCAACCCAAAGCAACTAGCTTCTATTTCCCTTTGAGATTGGATATAACTAATTTCGAAGATACTTTGTTATCATTATTTTATGTTTTTTTTTTTTGTTGTATAAGATCCAAGTGATTCATGTCTCTGGTAATAGGAGATCCATGAAGCATCTTCAAACAAAAGGGTGTTCAAATTCAGCCATTGTCATTTGAGTGTAGCATATGAGTAACCTTTTTTTTTTGTCGGCAATCATAATTTTCAATAGAAGATTGGGTCCACAAATTACAACATCGGACGAAGGCCCAAAACGAAAAACACTAAACATGCGTCTTCATCCATATGAGTCTAACTAAACAACCGCCTAACTTGAGAATAATGTCCCTAGGTTGTATTCTATACTGCCATCATGGCTAGTGTCAAGTGTGGAGGTTGATAAACCTTTGTATGAACAATTAACGGGTTAATATAAAGTTGAAGTGGAGTTAAAAAAAAAACAAAAAAACAAGTCATGTAATAATTTTTTTATTTTAAATTATTTAATAAATTCAAATATCTATTATATTAAATGGATGAGATCATGAGAGACACTAGAGTCTCTAAGACAACTAGAAGGTTTCCTTATTATCGAGTGAATTTCCTTTTCATCACCGACTTTATGGCGGCCGTAGGAGTCGAGGCGAGGCGTCCTGAGACAGCGATGGAAGAAACCTGCAACGTCAAGGGAGCGGCGGTGGCGAAACAACAAGGGGAAGGGCTTAAACAGTACTATCTCCAGCACATCCACGAGCACCAGCGCCAGCTCCGCCAGAAAACCAACAATCTCAATCGCCTTGAAGCTCAGAGGAATGAACTCAACTCTCGAGGTCCTCCTTTTTCTTCCTCATCCCTAAACCTAATCTCGGATCCGTTGTTATTAAAAGGCTTTCGATTTCGTTTAAAAATGTTATAAATTTCTAAATTGTTTTTGATGATTAATGTGATTGAGTTTTTTTTCATCTTCTGTGTTTGATTGGATCTTTTCTAGAACTGTGAGTAACATTGTGTACTTCTGAGCTTTGGTTTTTAGTAGAAATAAACTTTCTTTATTCAGATTCTTTGATTCTGTTTGATTCCTAAGGGCGTAGAAATGATTCTCTGTGACTCTGTCGTTAGGGTGAGGTGATAGCAATCAGAACTAGCCGTGTAATTTAGTTTGGTTCATCGTTTAAGCTGAATGATTAGTAACACATTTAATTATTGTTTAAGCTTTCAGGTTTAGATATCATAACAGCATTGTATTTAAGCTTTAAGGTTTTCTTATTCTTTATAATTTCTAATTAATTATTGTTTTAAAACACTTTGACACTTTTTTATGAACAGTGCGAATGCTCAGAGAAGAGTTGCAGCTGCTTCAGGAACCTGGTTCCTATGTGGGTGAAGTGGTTAAAGTGATGGGAAAAAACAAGGTCTTGGTTAAGGTGTGAATACGATGATTCTTTATATCTTATTGTTTAGAGTTAATTTGGCTTTGTATTTTTTTGGGGCAAGCTTGCGTACATTCTTAAACTCATCTTTTTCTAGGTTCATCCTGAGGGGAAGTATGTTGTTGATATTGACAAAAGTATTGACATAACGAAGATCACACCATCGACAAGAGTTGCTCTCCGTAATGATAGCTATGTTCTTCACCTTGTCCTGCCAAGTAAAGTAGACCCGCTGGTCAACCTTATGAAAGTCGAGAAGGTTCCTGACTCCACTTATGACATGATTGGTGGTCTTGACCAGCAAATTAAGGAAATCAAGGAGGTATGCTTGCATAGTTAAAGAAAAAACAAAGCTAAAAGTGCTGTTTATGGGCTATACCTTATGTTATTTTTTGCTTTTTTGATATTTTAACATCTTTACTTTTTCATCAGGTTATTGAGCTGCCTATCAAGCATCCTGAATTGTTTGAGTCTCTTGGAATTGCGCAGCCAAAGGTACACATTCCTTTTGAAGCTTCTTCTCTCTATACTATAACGATGTTAAGCGAATTGTAGATGATTTCATCTTCCTTTTTTTTTCTAGGGTGTGTTGTTATATGGTCCACCTGGAACTGGGAAGACACTTTTAGCTCGGGCTGTGGCACATCACACTGACTGTACGTTCATCAGAGTTTCTGGTTCCGAGCTGGTCCAGAAATACATTGGAGAAGGTTCTAGAATGGTCAGAGAGCTTTTTGTGATGGCAAGGTTTGTATATTCTAAGCCCTAATGTAGAAATTTTAAGCATAGTGAGTAGTGGTGGGTAGGAAAAGATGAAATAGGTGACTAGCTTAATCTTATTACATGTCTGCACTTGTTAGCTGAAATGGGCATGGGCATGTAGTGTTAATTGTTAAATAGAATAAAGAACTTAAGCTTTGTTGGTACTATGAATATCATGGTGTAGGCAGTCTAAATGATGAATATCTATCATGGAGGTCATGGTCCCTAGCATTTAGACTACACTCAACAAAGTACACATACATGAGATGATTGTGTTGAAAAAGACCATTGCTGATGGTTTATGGTTTTCAGGGAGCATGCCCCATCAATCATCTTCATGGATGAAATCGACAGTATCGGGTCTGCTCGTATGGAATCTGGAAGTGGAAACGGTGACAGTGAGGTCCAACGTACTATGCTTGAGCTTCTCAATCAACTTGACGGATTCGAAGCATCAAACAAAATCAAGGTACATGTAAAATGTGTTAAAGAAACATGTGGCATCCTTGTCTGAAACTTATAGACAGACTCATTTATCCTCTTAAATGACTGTTGCAGGTTTTGATGGCAACAAATCGTATTGATATTCTGGATCAAGCTCTCCTCAGACCAGGAAGGATTGATAGGAAAATCGAATTCCCCAATCCTAATGAAGATGTAATCCTTATGTTTGCTTTGCATATTATGGAGTTACTCGAGTAGAACTTGTTTGGCTAATGTGTATGTTTCTAAAAATGTGTTGCAGTCACGTTTTGATATTCTGAAGATTCACTCGAGGAAGATGAATTTGATGCGTGGAATTGATCTGAAAAAGATTGCAGAGAAGATGAATGGTGCGTCGGGTGCTGAACTGAAGGTAAAGTATTTTTGTTCTCTGTCACTCTCTACAGTTTAGCTCTCTCTTATGCTTTTGGGTGTTACGGCCAGGCTGTGTGCACGGAGGCAGGCATGTTTGCTCTGAGGGAGAGGAGAGTACACGTGACACAGGAAGACTTTGAAATGGCGGTGGCGAAGGTAATGAAGAAAGACACAGAGAAGAACATGTCTCTGCGTAAGCTCTGGAAGTAGTGAGTCTCTTTACTGTTTAGACCTGAGAAGTCAGCCTTTCTTTACTGTCTGTTGGTTCTTTCTGAAATTTCTTCGTTTTGTTGTCTAAGCATTCTGGTTTACCAACACCTAGTTTATTTTTCAAATAGTCTTAAGACGGCAGTTTCGATTTTATCAAACAAGCTTTGTTTCCTTTACATTAAATAAGTTGTTTCTCCAACTGAATCGTCAGATTAAAAGGATTCAGAAGACCCGATATAAACCAAAATGTGAACTTGAACCGGACATCCGAACACGCACATGCGGAGGTAAACATTTGTGGAGTGTGTACGCATATGAACCGACAATTGTTTGAACCGGATTCTGGTTTAGGCAACAACTTCAAGTCTTGTATGCTCATGTGTTAATGATTAGGAAATTTAGTATTGTGGTAATAAGGTAAAAGATTTGTCAATAAATACTAGTTAAAAATCTAAAATTGTAGATCATGAGCATTTGTATTTTGTCAAAAGCAACGTATATTAAGGAATCTTGAATTTTAAGTTATTTAACAAGGGAGTAAATACATTTTTTCAAAAAGAAATTTACGAGACAGTGTCCGCGTGGAACAAAAGCTTAAGAGATCTAACGGCGGAGAGAACTAAATAACAATAAAAAAAAAGAAGAAATCTAACGGTCTTAAGAAAAGCGTCAGACCTAAGCGAGAAAAACCCTTGCAAAACAAAACATTTGTCCTCTAAAAACCCCATCTCTCTCGCCGCTTATTTCTCTAACATCTTCTCCTGATTCCGTAAACATGGTATACTCTCAGATCCGTTGATCTCTACGTTGGGTTTTCTTGTTTCCTAAAATTGATCATTAATATGTTATTGCTCAGGCTCTACCCAACCAGCAAACCGTAGATTATCCAAGCTTCAAGCTCGTCATTGTTGGTGATGGAGGCACAGGGAAAACAACTTTTGTCAAGAGGCATCTCACTGGAGAGTTTGAGAAGAAATACGAACGTTAGTGCCAATCATATATCTCAATTAATTACTCATATGACTTGAATAAGATGTTATTTTCTGATTGGTTGTTGTATGTGTTGCAGCTACTATTGGTGTGGAGGTTCATCCTTTAGATTTCTTCACAAACTGTGGCAAGATCCGTTTCTACTGCTGGGACACTGCTGGTCAAGAAAAGTTCGGTGGCCTTAGAGACGGTTACTAGTAAGTTCTTACCCTTATATGTATATATAGAAGTAACCTTTTAATTTTTTTGGTTAATTTATTTTCTTTTTTTGTGTCTCCTTGCAGCATCCATGGCCAATGTGCAGTAATCATGTTCGACGTAACAGCACGGCTAACATACAAGAACGTCCCCACATGGCACAGAGATCTCTGCCGTGTGTGTGAGAACATCCCTATCGTTTTATGTGGAAACAAAGTCGATGTGAAGAACAGGCAAGTTAAAGCGAAGCAGGTGACGTTCCATAGGAAGAAGAATCTTCAGTACTATGAGATATCTGCAAAGAGCAACTACAACTTTGAGAAACCTTTCTTGTACTTAGCGAGGAAACTTGCAGGTGATCCTAACCTTCACTTTGTTGAGTCACCGGCTCTAGCTCCCCCTGAGGTTCATATTGACGTTGCTGAGCAGCAGAAGAATGAGGCTGATCTCATTGCAGCTGCAGCTCAGCCTCTACCAGATGATGATGATGATGCTTTTGAGTAAAAAGATTCTGAAGATATGGAAGCAGTTTGTGTTTAATCAGTGGTTCTCTCTTTTCGTTTTGGTTGGTTCTTATGTTGTGCTGCTTATGTCACTACATTATTATATATAAATGAATCGAAAGTGTTTTAGAACTAAATTGAGGAATTTTAAGTTTGATTAATCAAAACAAATGAGGAATTTTTTTGTTAGTTTGTGTTCTGCATTCTTTACCATGAATTTATATGTTACCATGATTGTTGTAGCATCATATTAAGAAAGAGAAAGTGAAAATGGTTAAGAAAATAATAACTGATCAAGCCAAAGCTAGCTGAACCTTGGTTTAGTGAGTCAGTGACGATCACTTCTGCGATAAGCACAACAACAAAGCTTGGTTCCTGATTCAACAACATTTTGGGAATAAGCACAACAACAGTGAAGTTAAGACTAAAAAAAACAGAAATTTCAGTGACAATCTTAACTTCTTTTCAGTTTTTTTTAATGGAATTTTCTGTAATTCTTTGTGAACAAGAAGATGAGTAACCTTTTTAGATTTAGCCTTAGTAAACAGCAATTAAATCTCGGTTATCATACGTTAGTGGCATAAACCATGCCCTGCGTTCGTATCATACGTTAGTAACATACCAATCAGGAAGGAACATTAGTGGCATAAACCATGCGTATAATCTAGAATCAAAAGATGAGGAACTCGACAATCTCTAATATCAAGGTGTATAAAAAATCCTTCTTTCTTTAAGAAAAAAAGAAGCATGACAATGTATGTATTAGGAATTAGTAATTTAATTTAAGAAGTTAAAAAAGCAAAAGAATTCACAAACCAATTGTGTGTGTTTTCGTTCAGTATCATAACTAGACAGCCCACATGTAGTATATTTGGGGCGTCAGCAAGCCCACTATCTTATTAAGTATGTTTCTTGGACTAATAGTGTGTTAACATAACAAAATAAATTGATTAAAAGTTGAAAAGTAACATAGAAGTTTTGCATTATGGACAAACGCCAGTAGCCAGCTTCATGTCTGAGAGTAGCCAGCTTCATGTCTGAGAGACCTGGGAATTACTTCGATTCGGTTCGAAACAGACTACTTGAATCTTGTGGACATGGCCACTAACTCGGAGACTGGTCGGCTTTCGCTACAGAGATTGAGATACTCCAGAGACTAAAGGAAGGCTTCGAGGATGTGAGGCTGTCTCATATTCCTCGGGGTATGAATAGTCGAACAGATGCACTAGTCAAAAAAGCGAAGAGGAAAGGGTTTACTTTTCCCATATAGATCAGACTATGCCAGACGGAAGTACTTTTCGGAAGATTGACTCGTCTATTCACCGCTTGATCTAATTGAAATGGACGGCGGACAAAAAGAAAAAAAAAACAAACGTCAATGGCATGAATGGAGACGCCAATTGAGAAAGAAAAGAGAAAAAAACAAGAATAGCACTAAAAAAATTTTTTGTCACAAATAT
>JABAYD010005313.1:0-14953 GCA_014822095.1 Diplotaxis tenuifolia | reverse complement strand
GGTTAAACATCCATCTTAACCAGTCGGTTCATAACAGTGGCATATTTTGATTATTCTTACCTAATCACTTGGAATATATAATACTAGTATAATTCATTTTCAATATAAATTAAATTTGAAGAATACATAGATTTGTGACTAGGGCTGCGTTTTGTAATCAAACAGGTCGGACAAATCTGAACCACTTTGGACAAATGTAATCAGATGTGAACGTAAAACTTCAGGACAAAATTTCATGATGATGCAAAGGATCTTCTTGGATGCACAGTTGATATAAAATCTAGGCTGTAGTAATCTTGTCTTCTTTGAATCTGTGTACCTAATGCTATTTATATACCTTGTTTTATATAAAGTGTCACTTTAGCCTTTTTATTTTGTTTCAAAATAAGTGTCATTCTACAATTCCAATGTAATTTTATATATTGAATTCTTTTTAATAACCAATACAATTTTAGTTAAATCATTCTCATTTAATTAAATATACATTAAACAGGGATATACTATTAGTCAATTATATAGTTTTCTTAATTTGTGTAAAAAGTGTCAAAGTAACACTTAAAACAGAGGGAGTATCATCAAACAAGTAATTATCTAGATATTTAATTGGTTAAATTATCATCTTATGCCTAAAAATCTGTTTTTATCAATCATTCCAATGTGCTTCTATAGATTACTTATATTTTTTTGATCAAACGAATAGTATTTATTTTGTGTAGATCATATAAGAGTATTGTTTTTTTGCTGTAGACTTTTAAAGTGAAATTCATTTCAGGAAAAAGATAAAATAAAACAAGAGGAGAAGCTATGAGCATACGTCCAGAAGAGTCCATGTGACTTCCTTCACAAGCTTCTCTTTCTTTGTCTCTCAGGTATTCTCACAAGAATACAGCTTACAATTTTACAATGGGCTTGTTTTCTCATGGCAACCTAATCATCCCCTTATCAATTATCCAATTCAATCTGATTAATCAAATGCGTATGTGCATTTTATGTATATATATATTCAGCAGAATGAAACTAAATAGTTATTAAATCAAAAACAAACAAAAATTTAGTGAGTAATTAAATATGTATATTTTTTGGTCAAGTATATACATATATAGTCCTTTCAATATGTTAAAGTGAATGTTCTAGACTTCAGTTATCGTTTATTATGATAGATGCTTCGTAAGTAATCTGGGAACATATTTTCCATATATATACAGTGAAACTTTTATAAATTAATAATGTTGAGACTAGACCAAAACTATAATTTTTATTAATTTATAGAAATTATTAATTTATCGATATACTAATTGAACCAAAAATTCAATTTAGAAATATAAAATTATATTATTTTATAGAGATATTTAGTGTATATTAATTTATAAAATAATTTAAAGAAGTTATACTGTAGTTAGGATTTAATGAAATTTCTCTGCAAATATTGTGACTATCTGACTAGTGACTGTTTCTATTAGTACATATGTATATACAGACTATCCCTATTTTTCTTCTTTCTGTATCATCTGTTTGTATTAATAAACACTTTCAAAATTATCGTTCAAAAAAAAAAACACTTTCAAAATTATAAATTACCATTAATTGGTGTATTGAAAATATAAAAAATAGATTATTTAAAAAAAAGTATAATATACAATATTTTAAAACAGAGGGGGGTACATATTAACCCAATATTCTCTTCCTTTATTGAAAGCCTTTAGTCAAAAACAAATTATTCACTTCCTTTATTATTTGATTACAGAATCGCTGTTGACGTTTTCTCCATTTGAGTTTTTTTAATATATGGTGGTACGAGTCGACTTCATATTTAGATGTATTTCCGGGATCTTTGGTTTAGTAATATTTTCTTGTCTAAGTGATAATTTAATTAGAATAGGTTTCTTTATTGATGTCAAGAATTCGTACTCTATCTAGCTACTAAATTAGTATCATTATCTAATCCAAACGTTTTTTCTTTATATATTACATTATTTATATTTTTTCATTAGTTTTATATTAGTTTTTTAAAAAAAATCTTCAAAATTTTCAGGTAAAACTTTTATTCGAAATTATCAAAAAGTACATATTCAAAAGTCAAAACTAATCAAATATATAAGCTCAAGACTCAACTTTCCCTTACAACGTGAGTTCTTATAACTACAATTTAGTAATGCAAACTTGTTATATAAAGCAAAATCCAACGTGTAATTTATTCTCTGTACAGAAAAACATGGAAACTGAGAATGCAGTAGTTTTGCTGTATGCAACACGTTGCAGGTTATTGGGTGTCGTATGTATTCAGTTCAGACGCACACTCTTATATAGTTCTTATTTAAAATGATTTAATGCGTATAACATAATCTGTATATGTAATTTCATGTTTCAGTAAAAAGGTGATTGTTTACTATGAGTGTGTTTAGTAAATGGAATGATTAAGCGGACCGTGATGCTTTGGTCTGGCCACACCTTGGTCGTATTGTGATGTGACAAATCTTTTCACCTTAGTGAAGAATTCATGATTTGCTTACTACTGTTGTTGTCAGTAGTCTCTCATATTTCTTCTCTATTATTGGTTCATGTTTCTAAAAGAATTTCGCAAAGATTTGATCACTGGTTTTGAGACACATACTTTACGGAACTTTAATAATTCAATCAAGCGTAACATTTTTTTTTTTTTGGTAAAACAAGCGTAACAAGTGTAACCTTTATATATAGTGTCAAGAAAATTGTTAAGAAATGAAAACAAATCTATAATCTACTGATAATACTGTACCAAATCAATTCTTTTCCAGGATCTATATACATATACCTGTGATTAAATACTACATTAATACATTTTCAACGTTTCAGTTCAAAAAAATTGTGTTGGTTTCTAGCTCCAACGGCGGGTTTGCAGCTCTTGGGCTTTGAACGATTACCAGAGAATGAGGAGGAATATTTAATTACTTATCATTTTTAAAAAAATTCACCATTCACAAGGAATATTTTTTTTCCTTCTCATTCATTTTTATTCCTTTTTTTTATAGAGAAATAAAGAACAAATTCATTTTTTTGAGAAATTTGAGAATAAACAACCATTCTTTTTCATTCATGTGAATTTGTTCCTATACATTTCTTTTATATTCCTTTCTTTTGTTTCCAGAGAAATTACCAGTCGGAGCCTTCGTTTCCGTAACTCTAAACATTCGAGAACTATTTTGAAATGAGTAATAGGAAACTCTATGTTTATATCAATAAATGCTTGCCCAATACTTTACTTTGGCTTGGATCCTGAAATCTTTTATTTACAGTTAATAACTCGTAATCATGAAAATTCGTTATTTTTAGATTCATTTTTAGAGGTGATACTAAGGAATGGTTTACAACTAAGCATATCCTAATAGAAGAAACTTTCAGTCTAATATGTTTAAAATAAAAATCTTTAAGTGGTAATTGGACATTAGCTTAAAAATAGAAAAGAAATAGACATTAGCATGTGGCGCACCGTAAGTTCCGCTGCCTTAAATTCTTACATGAGATATATTGCGTAGTTGTCCAGATGAATTCCTCATCAGATTTTCATATTATTAACTAATTAAGTTTGCTAATAAAAAAATTAACATATGTGCGTGAAAGATGTCCAAGTCTCACATCGGAATCGGAAGTTAGACAAAAAAAAATTTAATAGATAAATAAATATTCAATTCTAAATTAGTAAGGGACCTTTTGGGGAGACCTCACAATTAAATTCATGTGTGTTTACTTTAAACCCAAAGTGTATAATATCGTACTAATAAAATAATAATAAGTTGGATACAGACCTTCACAATTACAATAATTTGTATCAGAACGGTTCAACAAAGATTTGTAAGACCACCAAAATATTCTTTAAGTTGGAAAGGAATTTTTCGAATAAGAAAAAAAAGTTTATGGCAAATCAAATGAGAAGATCATGAAACATGTGATATTGTGAATGACAAAGCATACGAGATAAATATGGTCTTTTCAACTTATGAAGAATGAAAAATGCCATTCTAAATCACACATCTGAAATTATTGACTGTGCCAGTAAAATTATGGGACCAAAAGTGTTTGAAAATAGAATTAAATGTAAAAATTCATACCACTAGAGGTCTTTAAGATTCTTAATTCATTCAATATCGTAGGTGCTATTTTCTTAAAATATTTTTTGGAAATGTGTAAAAAGCTTCTGGAACTGATTCACTTCATGATTATAGATGTGTTCTATTTTTTTAATTATATATAAAATCCTTGTTATTCAATTATAAGAATTTACTAATGGATGAATTTGGATATATCTTTTGTTAATATCTACTATATATTTGATTTTAGTAAATTTGAAAATAAAGAAGACATATGCTAGTCAATTCAATAATTAGAATAACCATGACATTCGTGCCGGCATTCCTGTACAAAAGATCGCATATACCATTTCTCAAAAAAAAAAAAGATCGCATATACCAATGATGGGCATGGGTAAATGATCATATAAAACCATCTTCAAGTAAATTTTATAATGATCGTAATTATTTAAAGTTCAATCTCTTTTCTAATGCGATAGAAAATACACTCTCCGTTTTGGATTATTTGTTATTTTAGAGTTAAATTTTGTTTCATTTTAAATAACTTTTTATATTTTTAATGTATTTTTTAATTAGTTTTTCTAAATTTAACACTATTATCTTAGTTTAACAATTAAAATAATCAGAGAAATCAATGTATTAAATAAAGATAAAACAATAAGTTTAATAAATTTTTTTAATATGTGTGAAAAAATTAAAATTACATATGAAACAAATCGAGTATGATTTATTTAAAACTAATTGTTTACCTGTAATGAAATTGGGTGCCCCGAGAAAACCGGAGATATTGGCACCTAAAATTCTGGGAAATGTTGAAAGTATGCAGTTGGAGTGACATGATGCCTTCAAGATTCGCTTCCAGCTATTCTGCCACGTCACTCTTTACTATTTCTCCTCCCCTCAGCATTTGACTTAAATGATTTGATTCGCCAATATTAACGTCCTCCCAAAATGATATGCTAATCTAACAAATGTCATATCACCTTTTCTATGTTTTCAAATAAACAAATAATGGTATACTTTAAACGTATTACATTTGCAGTTTTTCAACTAGTTTTGGTTTTTGATTTTCTAAAAACTATTATTATCCAATGATAATTATTTGCAAAGTAGATTCCTAGTTTTTAGGTAAATTAGCTTTTCTTAGGCTTACTACTTTCTACCTAAAAACATAAATCTATATTCTATTGGTTTTTACCAAGATTTTTTTTTTATTTTACAAATAATTGTTCGTGATAAAAAAATCATTTACTATATAAAGCAACACCTATTTTATAAAAATCACATAAATAAAAGTCTCACAATAACATTATTATTAAAAAAATAGTTATTGATTTTTTTCGGTAGTTAATTTACAATGCTTTAATTAATACTTTGTATGATAAACTTTATTTAAAATTATTTTAGTTATAATTATTATGCATTCAGTATATTATAATTAAAATATTATTTAGCTATTAAGTTTTATGAAAATATTATAATTTCATAATTCTTATGCATTTTATCCATATTTATAAATATAATTATTTTATTTTTGTTTGTGTAACATATAACTATTGATTTTATAACTAAAATTATAATTACATTTTATTTAGTTTGTCTTACAATCTTAACTGTATTTTCCTATAGATATAAATGACATGTATTTTAAAAATGTAGTTATTATCTTTATAATATTTTGTATTATTTTCCGTTTAAATAAAATATAATATAATATAATTTATTTTTAGTGATAATGATAAACTTTATCTTTTTTTTGGAAAAATATTTTATTACTAATAATTTTGTTTAATCTAGAAAACAATAACCGAAATCTAAACTTCCCAATTAAGTTTTTCTGAAAGCTAACAAAATTATAAAATAAAATCCAAAAACCAAACTAAAATTCATGAAAAAAATAAATAATCCTTTTAGCAAGTACTTAGGGTCCGATTGGAAACGGGTGTAGCTTTAACTTTTTTGCTGTAGAAAAAAAATCTGTAGATTTTTTGCTGTAATTTTAAATTTTATTTCTTTAAAATTTTATGGAGAGCTCTCAAAAAATGCTGTGGATATTTGGCTCTGCAGAGCACTTATACAGCTGTAAGCTATTTCTAGAGCTATAATTCATTTGTTTTATTAAACATTGATTGCTTTCAATTTAGTGCTTTAGAAATAAATAGGGCAGCTGATTTTTTTTTATTAAAGTTTGATTGTTTTCGGTTTAGTCCTTTAGAAATAAATGGGCCGTGGAGCACACCTACAACAACTACCAATTACACCCTTAATTTCCCTATTAGATCATTCGACCCCTCTCATACCATTCAACCTACTAAAGCAATTATTTTCAAACCAAAATGTTAATAACTTAATATATACATATATCTTAGACTCTTAGAGCATCCACATTGAGGGTTCAGAGGAGAGGTTCTCACAGTTTTCCAAAAAAAAATATTAAAATAAGGAATAGTGATGAACCTGCTTCTTGCAGGCTCTCTGCAGTGAACCCGGTTCATCACTGTAGCGCGGACCACACGGCACGTGACGGCTCGCGATAGGTCTAATTTTTCTTTTAAAAAATCAAAAAAAAAATTAATAATAAAAAATTGAAGAAATGAACCCCAATAAGGGATTCATTGATGGGATGGTCTTAGTACTTAGTACTTGTTCGTTATAACCGGTTAACAACTTAACAACAATATATACGCATGATGGACCGGAACAAATTACTTAATCAAGAAATGAGAAGTTATCTTTCATAAATAGCTTATCTGCTTCACTGAAAAGGCGTGGGATAGATTTTACGTGCCTCATATATAGAAGCAAATAAAAAGTAAGAGGTGAAAATTGGATTTTATATTTTCTGTTCAAATAGCTTAGACCTTCAACGCTCTACACAATCATTCTAGATGATATATATATAGAAGTTATATATGGTACCAAAAATAAAATAAAAAATAATTGTATGTACGCATGTAAAAAGATTTGTATGGCTGAATGTCCATAGCTAAACAGCATCCAATAACCCTATATAATAGATTTATATTCCTTATATATTAAAGAGTGTGTATATGTGTTATTGTGAGGACGTAAATTCCAGATCATTAAGTTAGGCTCAATAAATGATCATATAGAGGTTTATAAATAAAGTAAAATGCACAACTGAACCAAAACAAAGTCAAGCCACAATTTCAGATTAATTCATACCGAATGAATCATGAATGACACGGTTAACGTCAAACTAGATGTTAATCTTAAAGTGGATTGTTCAAAAGAATAATAAAACCCTTATTCATAGCTGTTGATTCACCTAAGTAATTGTTAATAAATGATAAATCAAGTAAAATAAATAAATACAAACTTGAGTTCATGCCATAAAATATGCTAAACAGTAGAAGATAATAACATAACATAAGTGTTCTATAAAACATTCTCTACACACCTCTTCACTAGATTCTTCTTATAAAAAAAGAAGTTTTCAATACCAAAATCTGTTAATTCTCTATTTTATTTTGTTATTTATTTATTTTTAGCCTAGGCTAAATTTTAAATATTTTCTCAGACGTTCATGGTTTTCTAAAATAGTTTAGAAATTCAAATTATTTATCTTTATAAATTATTACAGCTGTAGGTGATGTCATAGTAATACTATGTTGCATATACATGACCAAATTTATCATCTACTCTATTAAAACAAAGTTTTTTTTATCTACTGATTTAAATTGTCATTTAAATTTGGATTCTTTCTAGAATATTACAAATAAATAATACACTCTATATATTTGATTGGACCGAATTACTTAAATCAAACCGACACGATTAATATCTGTAAACCAAATTAAAAAACCGACGGTTTATCAAAATATGAAAATCTACTAATTATATGAAACCAATATATTTCATTATATGAAACCAATATATTTCATATCTCAACAATTCATTAATAAATATGAAAATTTACTAATTATATGAAATCAATAGGTTTTAGAAATAGTAATATACCGATTAATATCTAACAGTTCCTTCAAAAATGTAAATCTTATAATTAAATGAAACTGATATTTTCAGGTGTTTAATATATTTTCTTAAAAATATTTCATTATTAATCACTTATTTAAATCATGTACTTAAAAAATGTCAATGTGTTTTAATATTAAATAACAATCACTCTGTTTTGATAAATTTCAGTCGTAAGTTTTTATTTTTATTTAAATTAAATTTTTGATTATTTTTTTAAACTAAAAATAAAATCTAAAAACTAAAAACGCGGGTTATATTTTGTTTTTTTTCCGTTACAAAATAAACTATTGCAATTTTTTTAAATGTCATATTTTCAATTTTAAATTAAATATTTGATTATTTGGGATTTGTTTGTTGGTAATATCAGTTTAATACTAATTCATCCGATCTAAAACTAAAAAAACAAAACCAAAAGATGAAAATCAAAAAATAAATTTAAAAACTAAAAATTAAAAACCAAAATCTAAAACAAAATTTGAAAAAAAATTGAAACTAAAAGCTAATGCAAATAAATCATCACCACAAATTTCGGACTCTCGATTTTATGCCAAAACATATTTTAAATAAAGACAAAAAAGAATTATATAAAATTTTAATTATAAAAAAATTTAATCTAAAAACTAAAAACGCGGGTTATATTTTTGTTTTTTTTCTTTACAAAATAAACTATTGCAATATTTTTGTTTAAATGTCATATTTTCAATTTTAAATTAGATGTTTGATTATTTGAGATTTTTTTGTTGGTAATATCAATTTATACTAATTTCAACAGATTATAAAAACTAAAAACCAAAGCCAAAAGATGAAAATAAAAAAAAAGAAATTTAAAAACTAAAAATTTAAAACCAAAATCTAAAACAAAATTTAAAAAGAAAAACTGAAACTAAAAGCTAATGCAAATCAATCATCATCAAAAATTTCGGACTACTGATTTTATGCTAAAATGTATTTTAAATAAATATAAAAACCAATTTTATAAATTTTTAATCATAAAAAATCAAATCTAAAAAACTAAAAACGCGGATTCTATTTTTGTTTTTTCTTTACAAAATAAACTATTGCAATTTTTTTTAAATTTCATATTTCTAATTTTAAATTATATGTTTGATTATTTGGGATTTGTTTGTTGGTAACATCTGTTTATTCTAATTCAGCTGATCTAAAAACTAAAAACTAAAATCAAAAGATGAAAATCAAAAAAAGAAATTTAAAAACTAAAAATTTAAAACCAAAATCTAAAACAAAATTTGGAAAAAAAAAGTGAAACTAAAAGCTAATGAAAATCAATCATCACCATAAATTTTGGGATGCTGATTTTATGTCAAAACGTATTTTAAATAAAGATAAAAACCAAATATATAAATTTTTAATCATAAAAGAATTTTCGCGTTTGGAAGCGCTTGGAAAGCGCGGATCAGTAGTTCATTTATAAAATGGTCACCAACGCTTTGTCGATCTAATGGTAGATTTTTTTTGTGGTGCGAAAGACATAAAGCATATCTATAAGACTATAAATGGGGGGTACGGCTTCGATTAACGTTAGAAGTGAAATACTCTTCATTAGCTAAGAAAATACCCAGTCTTAACCGTGCCCTAGCCCTAGGGAAATTAAGACCCGGGCTAAAGCTAGATAGAGCCTGAACTTCCTGGTTTTCAAATAAAAAATATTGTCCTCTTGAGTGGTTTTCTAATTCCCGTATATGTTTACATGAACTTAAAATTTGCTTTGAAAATTTGTACTTTGACTCTCAAACAAGAGTTGCAGAAAAATGGAACTAAGATACAAAAAAAAAATGATTCGATTAAAATATCTCATTCGTAGTTTCATCCAGATTTGTCTTTGTTGATCTGTCCTTCAAAAAATAAAATGAGAACGTATGGAATGTTCAGGGAGTGTAACTAATTAAGGCAGCAATTTTTGGGCCTGCTTGAATTTCCAGATTTTCTTAAGTAAATGAGCCTTTTTTCACAAAGGCCTAAAGGCATCAAATCGGATTATAGTCTTCAGTTTTCCTATCACAAATGGCTGGACGTCATCATTTTTCTGGTACAATGATCAAAGTTCCTTTTGAATGTATCATACAGAACAAACGGATAAGACTGAATAAACAGAACAACTGCCATTATTTATGTGAAACGAGCCAAACAGGGTAGATCAGATGGAGACATTTGAATTGTAATCATAAACTAATATAAGGCATAAAGGAAGACAGAGTCACAGAGGTAAGCTATAGCCAAAAAAACATTAACACTATCGATGGAGAAATTTATATAAGTTATCTGATCAGACCGTTAGCAATGTAAAATGTTTGCTTGAGTTTTATCGAAATGCATTTGATCGGTGGTCATATACAAGAATTTTAAATGTTCTTATGTTATGAGGCATTGTTTGTAAGTTGAATCGTCCTGAATGAAAGGGAGAGATTTTTATTTGAATGACCTCACATATCCAAATAAGTATATAATAAATTCCCGCTGTCGCCCAAGTCATATTGCATTGTGTGACAATGATATAAAGATCTCCACTAATTATCCACACCGAATTGATCAGATATACAAATCAAAATGTAGACTTATTCCAGTACAAATCAGTTGGAGGGCGACGTGATCACAACATGGGATGAGCATGATGCAAGTGTATCACCAATTATTTAAATACTATAATCTAATTACACTTGCAACATCATCATTGTGTAATTGCGTTGACTTACTATGGCTCAGAATCACATCAAGCTTTTTTTTTTGTTCTATAATGATAATCCATGTTGAAATTGAGTTGTTAGCTAGGGATAAGTTTGATCTCGTTTGTATTGATTTTAGTCATTTTAGGAAGATATGTGGAGCTCCGGTTCTACAAATCTTAAATATATTGACATCAATTTAGCAATGATATAACTAACCACTTATACCCCAAATTGGTTAACTAATCCGACTTTTGGTGTTTTAAATTTAACTATTCACAAAAATAATTTGCAAACATTGCATTGCTTTAACATGTGATAAAACCAACCATTTAAATGGGACATGGAAACGATACAAAATGGTTGCACAGAGATAACAAGACAGAAAGATAACAAAAAAATGGTGATACAAAACAAAAGTCGTGGTTCACTTAAAAGCAATTTTTGTTTTTTTTGTTTTTTACTTTGTAACACTTGAAAACCCATTGTTCCACCACTTTTTCTTATGCCACCTACATTTCCGACCATCGTTAATATTCATTTAAATATAATTTATCAATAGTAGTGCCTTTGTTACAATCTCAAAAGTCAACCATCTTGTAGTCATTAACCTAAGCAAACCCCTTAATTATTTTATTACACGTTCACCCCGCCGGAAACCATAACGGCAGCAGAGCTTTGGTCCTCATGAAACCCTGAGATTGTTAAACTATGGTCGTGTCACGATTATGCTTCTACTGTTCTTTCTTACTTATGTTACGGTTCGTTGCCGCTCAAAACAGCAGTAATGAACAAGGGACAGGTTTCAATCCAATCACGGCTATAGTCATGATCGTACTCGTCAGCATTTTTTTCTCCCTTGGATGTGTCTCCGTCTACATGCGAAGGTGTCTCGTGGAAGCCCTAGGGATCGACGACGGAACATCCGGCGACCCGGGAAACTGGCTTAACGTCAGGCAGCAGACGCCGCGTGGGCTCGACGCGTGTGTCATAGAAACGTTTCCGACGTTTCGTTACTCCACCGTGAAGACGTTGAGAATCGGCAAAGAAGCGTTGGAGTGTCCCGTTTGCCTCAACGAGTTCGAGGACGATGAAACGCTGCGTTTGCTTCCTCAATGTTGCCATGTGTTTCATCCTGGTTGCATAGATGCGTGGCTACATGAGAACGCTACGTGTCCTCTCTGCCGCGCCAATCTCGTTCCTGTACCGGGTGAGTCTGTTTCTTTCGAGATATCCGGTTTAGCTAGAGCCTCCGGTCAGAACTCTCCTCTAACGTCGATTGCTGGCGATAACCCGAGAATGGCTTTGGCTTCTCCGGACGAGAGGTTACTTGACTCGGTGGCTTCGACAGGGAACCAAAGCATGCCACGTAAGTCCATGTCTACGGGGTGGAGATTAGCTGGATTGTTTAGCCGGTCAAGTTCTTACGGTTTGACCGGGGAGAATCTAGACCGGTTCACGCTAAGGTTACCGCAGGAGATACACGACCAGCTCGTGAACCAAGGTTCAGTAGGCCACGTTGCACTACCTCAAGTGAGGAGCTCGATACGAGGGTACAGAACCGGAAGCCTAGGGAGTGAAGGAAACTATTTCTACTTTGAACGGTTCGATCAAGACCATCGGTTCGACCGCAGACCGTTTTCTATAACTCCTCCGTACCGGACCAGCTCGATTAGGTCTCCGAATTGGGTTATCGATGGGGGAGATAGTTATCAAGAGCGTGCTGGTACACCCAAAAATTTGCTTCTAGCAATAAGGTCACCGTTTGATCGGTTATTCATTGGAAAAAACAATGTAGGTGAACGTACTTACCTTAGATCCGGTGATGCGAGTCCTGTGTAGACGGATTAAAATAAAATTGGTTTCTTGAGAAATTTGAGAAGAATAAATACCGTATATATGTAATATTTTTTGTTATTCAAGAAATTCAATACTATTGCTGCACTGAAAAAGATGTTTCTGTTTTATCCCAAGTTTTCTAATAACGTGTTGTTAGAGGAGAAGAGTGTATTATTATATGATTACAGTCAAGGAATGAAAATTAAATGAGGGATCACCTTCAGGAATGATATATATTAAGCTGGTTATGTAAACTGCACCGCGTATCAGCTGCATCAAATCGAATGCAAGTGAATTTACGGTAGGTAAGATGGGATCAAGTGCTCAAACTTGTGATTTGTGAAACATATTTTTTTTTGATAAATGAAACGCTTTTTTTCGGGAAGATTTTTCTAAACTAGGTGATCCGTCTGCGCATAATTCTTATGTTGAATAGTTAGGTAGTTTGTATATTGAGTGTTCGTAATTACAATATTTAAATTTAAAATAGCCGTGAAGCAATAAATCTGAACTATTAAAATAAAAGTATAAATTTGAAATAATCCTAACTTTTCCTAAAAATTTACCATTGTATGCCACTGATATTAACTATATACATTAACTAATATTTAGAAAATGATAAACCCATTAATATTATTTGAACAATAATTGCTATTATCTCTCAAACCATTAAATAGCATTCAATTTTCCTTTGACCACAAAAACTTAATACTTTTTGCATGAAATGATTTAAATAATTTATTAACCAATATTGTTAAATAAGTGTCAAAATTTAATTGAATTAACAGTTCAAACCATGACTATTCCATAATTTTAGTAATGTAATTGTTGAGACCACTAAACCAGTTTACATGTATTACATGAATTATATTCATCTTTAAAATAATTCGGTTTAGTATATTTTAATTATTAATAAACATGTTCAGAAATATATTTTAATTTTAGTTTTCAAACAAGAAATCAATTATTATAGATTTTCTAAAGATTTGTTTTAACAACTAGATTTTCTAATGATTTATGTATAACTATTCCTAAATCAGTGACTAATTATACTAACTTAACATAATAAGCTCCTAAATTAAAGCTATCACATTATTAACATAACAATACATATATAATTTCCAATCACGATTTTTTAGGATAACTAGATTGAACTAAACTGGGTTTTTATATATTGTTCAACTAAAATGATCTAATTATATAAATATAACAATAACTTAGCTTAAAAATATTAAAGTCAAGTTTTATCAAATAAAAATATAATCCACCCAACTATATTTGATCTGTAATAAAATAATTTTAATAATTTTGCATTAACTTTTTAATTTTAAGAAGTTAAAAGTATTTAAATAGTAACTAATTAATGTATAAAATCATATTACTGTTTATTAAAATTGGTTATCTATATACAAACAATTTCTACGATTAACAAGCATCTATCTTGACATTTTTACATGAAAAAATTAAAATATTAAAAAGATCACATTTACACACAAAAAAATAGTGAAACAATAATACATACTCCATCAGTTTTATTTTAGTTGTCCATTTAGGTTTTTGTACACCGATTAATAAAAAAATTTAATTTTATATATTTTAATTTAATTTTATATATTTTCAAAATAAAAAATCATTACCTATACACCTAACCACATTTCAATCAATAAAACAATCAAAAAGTATATAAATTAATAAATTATGCATCGAAATTATAAAAAAACACTTATTCTGATACGAAAATTTTCTCTACAACATCATGTAAATTGAAAAAGTATCAAATATAACAATATGGAAAAAGCACCCGTGCGTCCTCTAGTGTATATTATAAGCAAAAAACAAAATTAAAAAAAAAACTAATCAGAAAAAAACATAGTTATAAAAACCAAATTCTTATCAAGCTTTAAAAAAATCATTTGTTTTTGTTCTTCTTAACTTTCACTTGTCTCATCCATTTTAGCTGTGTTGTTGCTTGAGGGATGAGCTTTCATGAAGCTAATGATCCTGGAACTCTCATACCAAATCCATGCTTCACCTTATCAACCCTGCTTTTTGTTGAAGAACTCTGATCTTCGTCTGACATTGAACTCGATGTTTCTTCTTTGCTTCTGGATGATGGAGTTCGTGCAAATTCTTCTGCTGCTTCCCACTCATGATCGGTGAACTTCAAAATAGGTGACTAAAAACAAAAAAAAAACAATGGACGGTTTAAGTAATGTTATCAATGCATAATATGTTTAAGGGGTATTTGCCAAAACTAACCTACAACTTGGTTTTAACCCCAATACTAGACCCAAACTTGAATCAAATGCAAATATAACCTAAAAGGGGTATGAGATTACAATATAGTCCTTTGTGACCAAACAAAAAAAC
>JABAYD010005309.1:0-23602 GCA_014822095.1 Diplotaxis tenuifolia | reverse complement strand
CATTCTTCATATAATCAGACTAATTGACGAAACGACGTCGTATTAGTTACCGCCAAAATTAACATCCACTTAATGGTGTCTAAATTATCTGTTAACTGGGTTAACGGTGGGTTTTATTGGAAAGTCAATCGAAAGTTTTGTAATAAACATAAAAGGTCAATAAAAGTAAAGCATTTATTTGGCCAGTCCATATGTTGAGGTTTATTTTGGCAATTCGTGCAAAGTTCGAGCTTTTTTTGGACGAATTCTCATATGGAGACTGATATGCCTGTTGGTGGAAGTATAATGTGGTTCTACGACTTTTTTGGTTATGGGTTGAAGTCTTTGGATATAATTTGTTTGGCTCCAGCTGATTTCTATAGTGTATTTGGGATTTTGTTTATTTGGGAGTATGGTGCTGTATATCCTATTATAGTTGATGAGTTTTTTGTAGTATGGTTTGTACAACAATAGAATGTATGTCCTGGACAACAAGAAAAATTACAAATTATGTGTCTTTTTCTTCAATTTATATATGGTCATAATTGGATAAGGATCATCTTGGAATGGAAACATTTCGGTTTTGTCATGTATATTTCTATGGACACAATTGAATGGGGTAATGTAAGGAGACAAGCTCGTCTAGTGGTGCTTACTACAAAGATCAAAGTTGGGTTCGTTTGGGATTATGGGGACCAGAGTCGGTTTTTCTTTCTTGTTACGAATTGTAGCGAGTTGTCGGGGGAAACACGACAGTATTCTAGTTTTTTGGCTTAATTTCTTGATTATGAAAATATTAAGTTGGAATTGTCGAGGTATGGGCAGTAAATATACAATTAGTTTTGCGGGGGATATGGTATAAGCATAGGCCTGCTTTTCTTTTTCTTTCGGAAACAAAACAAAATTTGTGATTTTGTTTAGGATTTTCAGTTTCATTTTGGATACAGACATTTACATACGGTGGATCCGATCGGAAGAAGTGGTGGTCTTGCACTTTTTTATAGCCATGATTAACCGGTTACTATAATTTATTCAAGTAATAGAGTTATAGATATTGAGACAAGTTAGGGGCGATTTTTATTTCATTTGTGTATGGAAATCCAGTACAACAACTCCGGGATCAAGTTTGTGAGAGGCTCACACGCAGTGGAATTAATAGGATGGAACCTTGGTTTGTTATTGGAGATTTGAATGAAATTACAGGGAATCATGAGAAAGAATGAGACGCTTTACGAAATGCATCCACATTTGTGCAGTTTAATAACAGGATTGAAAATTGTGGTTTATTGGAATTCCCTTGTTTGGGAAATACAATGTCATGGAGTGGAGTGAGAGCGAAACAACGGTCCAATGAAGGTTGGACCGTAGTTTAGGAAATGAGGAATGGCATACCATATTTACCTTGGCTTATGTGGAATATTTAGGAATGATTGGTTCCGATCACCGAACTATTGTCACTGACCTAGATGAGAAACAGATCAAGATAAGACGACAATTTCGTTTTGACAAAACATGGAGGAGCGGAGGGTCTTATTGAATCTATATCGAAAGACTGGTCATCCAGAAATATAAGTTCTAATATAGGCATTCTGAACAAGATTACTAATTGTAGACATGAAATCTCGGTTTGGAGAAAAAACAATCCTCCTTATGGAAAAGAGAAGATTAATAATCTCCAGAAGGCCCTGGAGGAAGTTCAGGCTGACAATTCAAAACCTTATGAGGAGGTTTTAGAGGTATCTCGGAAACTTAAGGAAGCTTATAGAGATGAGGAGTTATATTAGAAACAAAATAGTAGAAATACATGGCATGCAAAAAGGGATCATACTACAAAATTCTACCACACTCTTACTAAACAGAGGCGTATCGAGAACAAAATCTTGGGGTTACATAATACTGAGGGTAATTGGGTTACTTCGGAGACAGAAGTTGAAGGTTTCGCGATCAATTATTTTGAGGATCTATTTTCGTCTTCAGGACCTTCAAGGTACGAGGAGTTTTTAAAGGAGGTTCCAACATTGATCACAGATGATCATAATAAGATCCTTACTTCGTGGGCTTCTGAGGAGGAAGTGAGATTCGCTTTATTTATGATGCATCCATAGAAAGCTCCTGGACCGGATGGGACTGTGTTGTTTTTTCAACAGTCTTGGTCAATTATAAAGACTGATATTACAGATATTGTTAATGAGTTTTTCAGAACAGGTTGTTTGGATGAAAGATTGAATATGACGAATATTTGTCTTATCCCGAAGATACCGCGACCTAGTCGTACGACGGAACTAAGACCCATTAGTTTGTGTAATGTGGGTTATAAAATTATTTCAAAGGTACTTTGCCAGAGATTAAAGAGATTTTTGCCTATGCTGATCTCGGAGACACAGTCAACATTTGTTTCTGGACGATTGATCTCAGATAATATTCTTATTGCTCAGGAAATGTTTTGTGGGTTAAGAACAAATAACTCATGTAAGGAAAAATTTGTGGCTATAAAAACGGATATGAGTAAGGCATATGATAAAGTTGAATGGACTTTTGTAGAAGCACTACTAAAATTGGGCTTTGCGCGAAATTGGGTATCTAGGATTATGACTTGTATTTCATCGGTACAGTACAAGGTTCTCATTAATGGACAACCCAAAGGACATATTGTGCCACATAGAGGTCCGCGTCAGGGGGATCCCTTATCACCCTATTTATTTATACTATGTACAGAAGATTTAATTTCAGATATTAGGAAAAAAGAAAAGGAGAAGTTATTAACGGGGCTAAAAGTAGCGAGGGCTAGTCCGGCAGTTTCACATTTGCTATTTGCGGATGATAGTTTATACTATGTACAGAAGATTTAATTTCAGATATTAGGAAAAAAGAAGAGGAGAAGTTATTAACGGGGCTAAAAGTAACGAGGGCTAGTCCGGCAGTTTCACATTTGCTATTTGCGGATGATAGTTTATTTTTCTGTAAAGCAAATATGCAGGAATGCGGGATTATTTTACAGATTTTGAAAGATTATGAGAGAGCATCGTGGCAACAAATTAATTTTATGAAGTCTTCTCTCCAGGTTGGACATAAGGTACCAGAAGCGGTAAGGTTGGAGGTACAACAGGTTCTAGGGATATATACACTTAGGGGAGGGTATGGGAACTTATTTGGGAATTCCAGAAAGTCCTGGAGAATCAAAAACTAAGATCTTTGGGTTTCTTAATGAGAGGATAAACAACAAAGTTAATAATTGGACAATTCGATTCATAACGAAAAAGGGAAAGAACATTTTGATAAAATATGTAGCATCTCAAATGCCAACTCATGTTATGTCTTGTTACCGGTTACCTAAAATGGTTACTAAGAAGATGACAAGTGTAGTTTTCCATTTTTGGTTGGGGGGGAGGTAGTGGAAATACTAAAGGTATGCACTACTTTTCATGGGACAAAATGTGCAAAGGAAAAGATGAAGGGGGCATTGGCTTTCGGGATATCCAGAATTTTAATACAGCCCTTTTAGCCAAACAGTTATGGAGGTTAGTAGATAAACCTGATTCCCTTTTCGCAAGGGCTTTAAAGGCTGGTACTATAGGAAATCAGATCCATTGGATCCAATAAGATCACTCTCCATCCTACGGGTGGAGAAGTATCACTTCAGCTAGATCTCTAGTTAAAAAAAAGGCTAATCAAAAGAGTGGGAACAGGTTCAACCATTTCAGTCTGGAATGATCCTGGATCCCCGCTCTTCGCCCGAGGTTAGCAACTCCAAAATTGCAGAATCAATTTTTGATTCCACTATTAAGGTGGAAGATTTAATTAATCCAATCGACTTATCCTAGAATGTCGATTTACTTAATGTGTATGCTCACCCGGATGATGTGGCTATTATATGGGGTCTGGCAATTAGTCGTATTCAAAAGGCCGACTCGTATGGATGGGGTTGCACGGGTCATGGTAAATATACAGTTAAGTCGGGATATCGGGTGAAAACACTTTACCCTGATTGGGGTCCACGACATATTGAGGTGGGACCAGACACAAAAGCATTATTAGCACATGCTTGGAAGCTGAAATGCTCCCCAAAATTAAAATGTTTTGTTTGGCAAATAACTTTTGGCACTATCGGTCATGAAGAATCTTCATTCTCGTGGTATTTGATAAGATTTACAATTTCAAATGTGTAGAGCCGATGAGGAATCTATGAACCATGTTCTTTTTGAATGCTCTGTAGCTCTACAAATTTAGGCACTCTCCTGTGTTCTTTCACCTCCGGGGGTTTTCCCGGCTCAATCCATTTTTTACAACATGGATTACTTATTCTGGAGATTACCTGAGGGACCAGATCTTTCATATTTTCCGAGGATCCTATGGTATATTTGGAAAAATAGGAATAATAAATTTTATAAAAATAAAACAGGAAATCCGTTGGATGTTCTTCGGTTTGCAGAGATAGAAGGTACTTTATGGGCTGAGACTCAGATACAAGATACAGTGCTTAGTGACTCTCACACTTTATCCAGGAATAGATTTATCACGGCGGTCATTGGTGTTATATGGATGGTGCATGGAAGGAACATGATCAATTTACAGGTCAAGGTTTGTTTTATAGGAATGAAGGAAAAACTGATACTATGATGGGCGCCATGAATATCCGTAGAAGTCAATCACTTTACATGCCGAGTGTGAAGCGTTGATTTGGGCGATGGAGTACATGAAGACGCCCAATAGTTCATAAGTAGTTTTTGCAACAGACTGTTCTCAAATGGTGAAGATGGTGTCTACACCTACTGAATGGCCGGCATTCACTGCACACATGGAGGATTTCTTACGATTTAAGGATTTTTTTCAGACCTTCACCATTCAACATATTCCAAGGGTAAAAAACACAATGGCTGATAAACTGGCATGCGGTGCACAGAATATGCCTTCTGCTATGGTTTATGTTGACTCAGTCCTTCCGAGGTGGCTCTCAGGGCAAGATGGAGCTTAGTGTCTCTTTGCCTTTTGTTGTAAAAATAAAAATAAATTATTACTTGTTTATTTTCAATAAGTACAAATCCTTTGTATACTAAAGCGGAAGTCGCTTTGCCAATGAGATAATGACACATGGACAATTTTAAAAAAAAATTCTTAAGAAAAAAAAATTCACGTTAAAGTGGCATTGTAACAAATTAAACTGTTTTTTTTTCTCTTGAATATTTTTTTTTAGAAAACCTTGGTTGGATCAAAATATTTTCCATTTATTTCTTTTTCATATACCATATTTTTCAGTTCCATCAGAAAAATTGTTCTTAACTATATTCTCCCATGATCTCCACTTTTGTGCATCTAAATGAACTGATAAAAGAGAAAAAAAAAACTGTAAACTATTTGTTTCAAATAAAACTCAGAGAATCCCAAACATATTTATTCAAAAAAAAAATCTCAATAGTGCTGGATAAAAAGTAGAGCGAGAAGACACCAACTCCTAAGAGCCTAACAGTCATGGCGTTCAAATGTTTAAAGCTTCATCAAATATTTGCATCTCTCAAATACGTTCACGTTCATCCATAAAGCTGGTTGTCAGTTATTAAAGGTTTGTATCTATGTATTCATCCAAATTAATGGTATCAATGGTCCTCATAAAATTTCAGTTGATGAATTAAGCTTCATGGCATAAGAGTTCAATACAATTAGCAAATGATTTGGTAAACTGTAAAGAGATAACAATACAAAGTAGTCGTTTCTCTTAACATGTTTTTTTGACTAATTTTATTTTAACATGTTTGAAAGAACAATTTCAGTTTTGTTTCGAGATCTTTTATTTTTTTTTATTGTGCGAGGAAAATGAGACAATTTTACGCATTTCCTAACACACTAACACTCACGGCCATCACAAGAAACATGTTATGTTTTCATACGATGAGAAAATATAATTATTTTTCTTTTCCTTTTTACATACGTACGCTTTATCCGTGAGTATATATTTGAAAATCTTTGCTACTCAATACATTATCTATATTATGTTAAGAATGCAAGAATATGGATTTATTAAAATAATATTTTTTTTCTATCGGTTTGATTTAAATGAAATTCATATATTCATGTTTTTCTATTTTCTACAAACATTTCAGCACATTTATTTAATCTTTATGTATTTTTTATTTCAAGGTGAGAAATGATCAGAAAACTCATTGAAGATCAAACCAGAGCCCTATGTAAAAGTAGAATGGATCTTAAGTCACACAAAGGTACATTGCATTGAGGATCAAATTACAAGACCCCTATCTAAAAACTAGAATGATCTTAGGTCTCAAATATATGTACTCTTCTATATAGATTTATAATTAATGTTACATTTTTGTTTTTAATTTGGTAATAATTTTTACAGGTCTATAATATATGTATTCTTCTATATAGATTTATAGTTAGTGTTATATTTTCGTTTTTGATTTGGTAATAATTTTTCCCCTGCATCGCAGGGGCCATAATACTAGTAAATAGTGTTTCTAAAATTTATAGATATCAAAGGAAACTAGTTTTGTTAGGATTAAAATTATATATTTTTAAAATTAAATAATATTTAACATTTTTAAAAATATTTTATAAATAATTCTTTTAATGATAAATTTGAATATATTTACTTTAGTGATGTTGTATCGGTTATTACTATATTTTAAATTATTTTACTAAAAAATAAAAAAAAATAAATGTAATTAATCATGTCATAATTATTAGTATGTTACGTCAAATAAGAAAAAAATGACAAATCAATTCTCAAATAATATCTAGGAAATACAAAAAATGTTTTAGTACGCTTTATTGACTTAAGTCAAACCTAATTGGTTTGCCAAATTTAAAATTGTTAAACCAAGTTAGATTTGTAACACATCTTTGGCATCACATAAAAGTCCTTTGCAAACCCTAAGTTAGTCTTATATATACCATAACCTAATTTTAAAGTTAGGTTCCATGTGCTATTGTTCTTCTCTATTTCATGGCTTTGATGTTTGACGTTTCTTCTCTTCTTTCTATTCACTGGTAAGTAATCAGTTTTTTTTTTAGTTTGGTTCTAAACTGCTATTCCATATATACTATGTTTTTGCACTATAGTTTTTGCCTTCACACACAAAGCGCTAGTTGATCATCGGGAAACAATTGAAAATCATTGGTTTTTCTTTGCAAAGGAATTTTAATCCGGATATGAAGTATATTGATAAGAAATAAGAACGTACCGAATATCAAAGTGAACAGGCTTGTTTGGTAGATACTTGTAAATCAACATTTTCAACCAGTTCAGCGCAATGTTTGAATATAGTATAGGCTTTCTAACTTAAAATCAATTGGTGATTAGTGAATTGCCCTAACTCTTTATATATTACTTAAGGTCCCATTAAAATTCCGATGAGGGACCCTAATATCCCTCCTCGAGATAATAGCTCTTATCGGCTAGAAATCTCGAAACTTTAAGATAGCTATACTCGGTCGAACATGACCTATATCACGGTCGGAAGGGTTCAATAATTAATTAGGATTTTAGGGGTTTTAAGGATCTGGGCTATGGTACCATGTTAAATTCGGGTTTATTATGGGCTTCCAACTTAAAACCAACTAGATCATAACCCGTCCGACTGGGCGGGTCTTTGTTTTATGATATATATAAACATTTCAAAAATACAATCTAATGGTCTCAGTTTTACTGATTAAATAAATTGTTAAAATATTATATTTCATCACTATATTATATTGTATAACAGGTGCGTCAGTGAAATGTTGTGACCCACAAACATTTTAGTAATAGTTTATAAAGTTTTTTTTGTTGAAATTTGGTGCAAAGTTATATACACTAAACAATTTAGTTTAAATTTTAAATTAATTTTTAATAAAAAATTGGGAGGTTAGTATTTCACTTTTAAATGCTTATAACAATAGTCAATACAAATTATATAAAGAAGATATATATTATTCTTGATTTATTCTAAATACATTTAAAACACGAGTATATATATGTATATAAATAATTTTCAGAAATAAAGTAATATGAATAATAGAAAACCCAAAAACAAATAATAATAACAATTGTACTTTGGGCCGTAATAATCTTTAGTTTAATTAAAGTAAGCCCATTAAATTTGTAGGCTATCTATGTTTCCAATCAAAATTAAAAAAAAACTATCTTATTCATGTATCCAAACACTTCATTTTTTTGTACTCCAGCTTTAATAACATAGATTGATGATTAGTGGAATGACTCTAACCTATTACATATTACTTAAGGTCACATTGAATTCTCGATGTAGGATATATATATATATATATATATATATATATATATATCCCTAATACGAAACAACCCAAGATCCTCATGAGATTCCGATGCTGCACCTTTAATATCAAATTGACCTCATTCTTAAATGCTACCATTCTTTTGCTCGACTTTGTTGACTATTGATGGAAACTTTGCAGGTACGATAAAACAGAGAGTCAATATGAGATATTCGGCTCCGGCCTCAAACATGAACTTTATATATACGGAGGTGGATCACGGGGGTTATGAACCAGAATCACTATTGATAGACTGAGTAAAGAGGGGGAGATGTAGAGAAGAAGATGTGGGACCCACAAAACAATTCAAAATCATCAATTAGGGGAACAAAAATTTTCATTTTTTTTTTCAAAATAAAAAAATTCTATGTGGATCTATAGATGCTGAGGTGGATAGCTTTGGTAGATAGAAAACTGCTAAAGTATATTTCTACCCAATAGAATTAAATTTTAATTTATGAAGAAATATAACTATTACTGTGGATTATACCATATTTGTAGACTTATATTTCGTAATTTTAATATTTGTCAACTTTTTAATCTATGTTTGTAAATAACATTCACCAACAGTTATTTAATTCTAAATTTTACATAATATTAAAGCACATATAGTTAATTCTACACTTATAATTAATTTTTGTAGTTAACCGTTAATGAATATATAGTTACTAGTTTTTACAGTCTTAATTGAGTTTCTTTATGTTGATGTAAAAAAATAAAAATTAATATAGTAAAACATATATATATTTGATTTGAATTTTTATTTACAACTGATTCGATATGTTTTAGTGATAATTCAATATTCATTTTTATAGAATAAAAGCTTATAATTATATTAATACATTTTATAAAAATATTAACATAACTTTATGTTGAGAAAATGTTAAAAACTACCAATGGAATGCCTTTTTGAGGAAACTACATCATAATTAACTTTTCCACTTTCTAATTACACTAAAAACATATTACATTTGTAACAAACTTTCAACTCAAAACCACATTGCTCTAACTCAAACCTATTATTTTACCAAACCTCCATAACTTTCTGGGTTTATACTTCTGCAACAAAGTCAGTATCTTTATTCCTTGTTACCGTCATCGACGATCTTTGTTGGCCAACGTCAGTGTCTTTATTTCCTCTTCGTCTCCTAGTTCCTAGTTTCCAAATATTAAAAACGATTGTTATATTTCTCAACTAAATATCGTTGCAGGTGTCGTCACTGTGAGAGGAGAAATAAAAAACACTTGGCAATCAATTGAGAACGCATACAGCGATTCCATCTGGGCGGCGACTTAGGTTCCGTTAGCGGAAAATCGTCCATTGCTGCTTCTGCTTAGATCCCTCGACGAGACGGTGAAGTTACAGCGAGCTCATAGTGAATCATGCCATTTATGTAGCTCCCTCAAGAGCTTCTTTTCCTAGTTCTTAGATCCAAGTTTTTGAATCTTGTAACATAGTTTTTTGGGTTTTGTTTTTTGCAGAGAAAACCTGATACTTAAGTTTTTTTAATAGTGTCTTAAACCAGTTAGTTATCCCCGCGGAGTGAAATAACTAATTAGATTATTAATTTTAAGTTGTACTAAAAGATTTTGTTGAATAGATTTTTATTAGTAAAAAATATTGACATATCAGTTCGGGTTTAGATGATTTTTTCGGATTTCAAATTTTTAAAATAAAAACTTTAAATCTGATTCGAATATTTATAAATTTTTGGTTTGGATTTGGTCGGATCGTGCATGTTCGGTTCGAGTCGAGTTTAGATACCCATTTTAATTATGTTTTTTTAACAAAATCAAATATATACTTAAGTCCTCAAAATAAAGGAATATAAAACGAAAAAAATTGAATATTATAAGACCAAATACTCAAATACTCAAATTTACATAAAAATATTCAAATTAAATATATGATGAAAATAAGTATTTTCAGTTTCTCAACATTTTTTGTTATTTTTAGATATTTACTTGTGACTATTTTATAATTGATATTTTTGAATATATATATATATATATATATATATATATGAAATTAAAAAAATAATTAATGTATTTAAATATATAATTGTGATGTGGATATTTTAAGTATCCAAAACATTTCAATTTGGATCAGATTCATGCTTTGTTTATCCAAATATTAAAATTTTAGATTTATCTAAATATTTAATCAGTTTTAATTTGTGTTTACTATTACTTTTAATCAAGTTTGGTTGAGTTTCCCGGATATATATATATTTATTTGAACTTACTTTCTTCTACAAATATCATGAAAAATAAAATAATTGTAAAAAAAATATATATAATCATTGGACTATACTTTAAAAATATCAATAAAAAATACTGGGCATGGTGTCAATATTGTTATGCATGTTTTCAAAATTGACGTAGTTTATAACTAATAACTTGTATTTTATTATAATATTATTTAGTAAATATAATAAAAACACGATACAATAGAGTGAAAAAAATTTATGTTAGCATCAAAAAATAATGTGATCTCTTTACTTGGAAGTGTTATTTAATCGATTTAGTGAATTTTTCTTCTTTTTTAAAGTTGTTCCAGTCTCTGTTTTTTCTAACAATTTTGATTTTTTTAAGTTCTTGGTCTTATATGAAAACTTTGTAAAGAAAAGTAATATTTGGTAAAATAAAGATTCAATTTTGCATATATTGTTTTTCACTCTAGTTTTTTTTTAATTCATAACCGATCACAATTATTTGTCTCTTTGATATACATAAGCTTCGACTATAGCCAAGTTCGGAGACATACAAAACCTTCAATTTTTAAAAATATTTTCATCCCAACATTTTAGTTGATACAAATTTTAATGATGTTGTACTTTTTAATGATTTTTTCGTAGTTATACGGAGATAACTTTAACTCACTAATGCATCAGTTACAAATGTGTGAACAAAAATAGATTAATTTAATAAATTATTGTTTAAACACATTAAATTAGAAATTAATGCATTAATTGCTAAATCATTGTAAGACCGACACGTGTCAATACATTTATTACAATGCTTCTCAAATAATATATAGGGGATGCCAAAAACAATTTGGTGACACTGTAAATTAAGCTTTTAAGAGACATTGAAGTTAATTCTTGTAAAGTAGTAGGGGACATTGTTTGTGAAGAAAATGGAAAACATTTTATTCTTGTTCACTTAAGCACTAAACTGTAACAATTTATACTTAAACATATAGAAGCCATTGGAGAAACAATGTCAAAAGTTAGTTTCAACTTTCTTGTTTCTCTGTAACACTATGGACAATGTATATCTCTTTGGTTTCCAGTCACCTTATACACCATCCACTACATACCCATACACAATAACCCATTTACAAGACATTGTCCACAATACACCTATCCATGTCCACAGTACACCCATCCATGAGATACTCATATACTATTAATTAACTAGCATCCACAATAAACATGTCCGCGATATATTCGTCCACAAGCCATTGTCTATTAACCATCCATCCATGAGCCTTATAGGCAAAGACCTTATATTAGTACTCCACATGCTCTCATACATGGTTCGCAAGACCACAAAGTACAAGACCATTGCATACTTGACCTTCCACTTGATTGTGCAAAAATTTGAAACACAAACAACCCATTGCATACTTGAGTTCCGTATTAAAACATTTATAAACAACTCTCTTGTCCACCCTATCTTGTCCATAACTATCTCGTCCACAATTCTCTCATCTATAATTTTCATGTTCACTGCTATTTCGACCATTTCTCTTATGTCCACATATTTTTTTAATCAATTAAAGTGCTAATTCATATGTGTCAAAAAGAAAACACAAGCCACGACTCTTGTCACATTCTTAAGCCAAAAATCTTGTGTTTATGAACAAACACAAAATATTAAATTCACGTCACGGCCACTGTCGTATAGTCATCCTGCAAGTTAACACTATAACCATTGGATCAACTTTCTACTTTTTAATCTTGTCGCCATAAATAATCCCACATTTCTATATAACTAACTAAGTCTAACTTAGTTATATTAGTCACTTACTCAGACCCAAACTTCATTACATTGTTCAGTTAAGAAAGGGTATAACAGTCCATATAACACTTCGAAAACTAGGAAATCCAAATGAAAAATGTGTCTCCACTTGCAAAAAAAAGTCAAACGTGTCTTAAAAGGTAACTTACTCTCTTTTTTTTCTTGAAGTACATGTCCATTGTTCATTACATGTGAGCGCTCATCGAATCTTACAAGACATCTAAGAGCATGTTCAACGGGACTGCTTAGATGAGTGTCTTAGGCTATGGACCCCACAAAAAAGAAGAATACGGACGTCTCAGCTGCAAAATAAGCAGCTTCTTTTGGTCAGCTGCTTGGACTGTTTGCGGGCCCCATGACACGTGGCGGCCCGCAATTGGTTCCTTTTAAAATTTTTTTTTAAAAAAAAAAAACTGAACAAAAAAAAAGAATATTTAAGCATCCCAGATGGGATTTTGCGTTAATTGTGCCTTAAGAACCAAATTTTCTAAATAAAAAGAAAAAACGCATGTATCTGATAGTTAATAATAATATCTATCTTCTTGTGAATGCTTTGCTAATTGCTAGGAAGTAGATTTGATTGATATGCATATTGTGTCCTCAAGGATGTTAACTAGTTAAGTTAAACGTTTATTTTATGTAAGTTTCATGCATTGGTTTATGACATATGACTAACAGCTTTTATCTTCTGAATGAAATATATAAACCATCAGTCGCAGTATCTTCTATATCTAGCATGACTGATAATATGTCGTAAATCACTGAAGCTTCTAAATCTAGCATCAATCATTGTACTGTGATTGATTGTAATTGATATGGGATCAATCAAGACCCACTTGCTCTTGGTTGGCCAGGACAACCAATCGTTTCCTGTGACGAAAAAGCTATACCACGCCCACCACTTTGTTGTCTCGTCCCTTCTCTTCCAAGCTTCACTTGCTCGATTCCTTGCATCCAACCTTCTATTGGGCTTGGGCCAATGTCTCACCAGCTTGGATCTGATTATTCCATGTCACATAATATTTGAACATCGCTTATTTCTTTTAACTTGAGGAGTTTTCCTTATGGAGACAATTTACTAAAGTTTAAAGATGTCACACTTAACATTGATCAACCTCTTGAAAGTTTGTCGGCAAATCAATTTTGATTTCAATATATTTAGTAAATAAGATCATGATGTGGAAGTTCCACTGTGGAACACAGCTGTGGGAAAAAAAACAAAACAAAACATGTGGAGATAAAATAAAAGTGTAAGTCTTTGTTTGTGCTTATGTGGACCCGCTTTTCATTCTTTTGCAAACTTGATTTCCTCAATCCTCTAACCAGAAATTAATTTAATATGTCTTCTCTTTTAATCAAGACGCATGATTAACTTTGATTAGTTGTTGTTCAAGCAACCCTAATTCCATTGATATGGGAAGCTGAAGCTGTAGTAAATACTGATAATCTCCATGCAAACCCCAAGTCACCGCACAATGTTGTTATTATAAATTTTTTCATATTTATGATAACCTTAGTTAATTCGTCATACATGATGAACATAAAGTTAATTCATATAACAATACTTGTATAATGTATGTCATTACTTGTATAATATACTAGATTTTGACCCACGTTAAGGGTAATATTCTGTTGACGAATTTGTAAAATTACAAATATAGGATGTGTTTTGTATATATATTTTTAGTTATTTTTTCATTGTTGTTAAGTGATAATTATGTAAATGTAAAGTAATAGTAGATGATATTATATTAACTATGTGTAGTTATTTTTAAAATGTAATTAATATTATCAGATTTTATAATTGTTTATGTTTCGCAGTTTAATAAATATTATCGATTATATTATATTATAAGATGTGTTATGTATTATCTTTAAACTAAGTATATTGAAAGAAAAAAGTTTATTTTGATTATAAAAATATATCAATTAATATAATGTATTGAACTAGTCATTTAAAAAAAAAAGAATCAGTTAAATGGGTTGTTTTGTTTAGTTGGACATAAACATGTTACTTTCTGATTTGTTTGGCAATTTCCGAAAACCACTTCAAACTTTTAAAAAGATAATGGGAATTTTTTGTAAGTAATAGGAAAAGTCAAGAGCATAATCCTAAAAAGAATTTCTGCTTTAATAGTATAGATATATGAATTAACTTTTATGTTCTTCATGAATATTTTTGTGATATGCAAAATTTATTATTTAAATAACACACGATTTCATTTTGAATTTCTTGATCAGTTGACACATCATTTCGTTCAAGCTAAATATATTGATTGAATTTCTAAAGTTAAAAATTATTTAAAATGAATGGATAATTAGTTTAATAAGTTTCTTCTCCATCTCTCGTCTTACACCCCGAGAGCATGATTAACCCTATAACCTCATTTGGGGTTTTAATGCTTTTTTAATAATAAATGTTAGTTAAGAACTTTAGTTAAAAAACACCTAGAGTGTGATTAGATAGTATTTTTGGCGATAATATAATGGAGTAAAACAAAAGTTCTTCTGTGTTGCCCTAAGTTCTACCAATCAAGTAAAATATATTTTTATCTCATTTACTCCAAAATGCAACAAAAATGATGGAATCCATTACTCTATACTCTACAATAAACTGGTGGAAAAGTTTTACTCTCAGTTATACTTTTCTCTTTCCTCCATATTTCACTTTTTTATTTCCACGTGCTTACGCTATATAATACCAATCACAGCTCTAGTTTTTGCGCTCAATTGGTTGGTTTTTGATTAAGAATTCTTAAAGACAGAAAACAAGACTTGAAGAAGAGTAAAGTTTTGCAAACTTACCTCACCTCAGATGACAAAACAGTGGCCATAGTGGGCAGAAATGCGACAACGGAATGGAACTTGTTGTAGACAATGCAAAGCATCAAGGGAGGTGTCGTTCTTTTATTCATGAAACATTCTAGCTTTCTGATACGAGCCTGTCGCCTCGACTGTTCTCGAGTAACTAGAGCCGTAGCTACGTAAGTGAGAATGGAGAATTTTTTTGCAAAGCTTCCTTTAACCCTAGCCTCTCTTGAGAATAAGGTTAATGCTGGAAGATAGTTCTTTATTGATAATTTAGATATGTTTATATAGGGCTATTACAAACCATAATCCTAAATAAGAAAGGAAAACTGCTTAATATCTAGAATAGGAAAAATGCCAAATCTCTGTTAATGCTTTAAGGAAAATACTAGTTTCTAGTCTTCTTTCTCTGGTACGTAATAACATAGCGTGTATCATTACTCCCCTCCTCGACAAGGAGCTTGTCCTCAAGCTCTATCTCTGGAAATGTTTCACATAACTTCTCAGCATCTTCCCATGTGGCAGTCTCTGCTGCTTCACTCCACTTGACAAGAACTTGTCGAACACCTCCATGAATGCGAGCTCGAAGAAATTCGATTGGTGTAGCCGGTAACATTCGTTCCTGAAAAACCGGTGGTAGTAGAGGCCCTTCATTGGGACGGTCTCCTTTGTGCGCTTTAAGCAGTGAGATGTGGAAAACATCATGAATTTGAGTCCCAGTCGGAAGACGGAGACGATAGGAAATTGTTCCCACACGAGCTAGTACTTCAAATGGTCCATAAAACTTGGGAGAGAGTTTTGTGAATGCTCTCTTTGCTATGGTGAGATGTCGGTAGGGATGCGATTTCAACCAAACCCACTCTCCAATATTGAATTCAGCGACGCGATGATGCTTGTCATATACAGCTTTCATTTTGTTCTGAGCTTTCATCAAACGTTCCCGTGCCACTGCTAAGAACTCATCTCTTCTTTCCAACTCAACATCAACAACTTCAACTTTGGAACTCCCTGTAGTATAGTCTAAAAGTCGAGGTGGTTCTCTCCCATAAACCATCCTAAATGGCGTATCTTTGAGACTAGTGTGGTAGGATGTGTTGTAGCAATACTCAATCCAAGGAAGCCAAGTAAGCCATTGTCGTGGCTCATCCCCTGTAACACCCCGAAGATACATCTCCAACGTCCTATTAACCACCTCCGTTTGTCCATCAGATTGGGTTTGACAGGCAGTCCAGAAACACATGTTAGTCCCCATAAGTTTGAACAACTCACGCCAAAAAATGCTACGAAAGACCTTGTCTCTATCTGATACAATTGTTTCCGGAATCCCATGCAATCGTACAATGTCTCGGAAGAACGCTTGAGCTATAGAAACAGCAGTATAAGGATGACTTAAGGCAATGAAATGCGCGTACTTAGAGAAACGATCGACCACCACCAGAATAACCGTCTTTCCTGAAACTTTTGGCAAAGCCTCAACAAAATCCATAGAGATATCAGCCCATATTTTTGTTGGAATCGTCAGTGGTTGCATCAATCATGTGGGTTGAAGTGTTTCCCATTTATTTTTCTAACAAACCTGACAAGTACTCGCAAACTCTTGAATACTTTTCTTCCACCCTTTCCAATAAAAATCCTTGCGAATACGTTCCATCGTCTTTTGGACACCTTCATGGACAAAGTTATGAAAACCATTCATTACTTCTCGCACCAATTCTGAATTATAATCCAAATAAACAACTCCTTTGCGAAAGATAAGACCATCCTTTGCTTCCCAGATTTCTGATTCTTCTATGCGAATGATTCGGTCTCTGAGTTCTCCAAGTCTCTCGTTGTTCTTAATCTCTTGGCGGATTCGAGACAAAATACTACTTGTAGAGCTTTGTAGAGTATTAAGTTCACTAACCTCCTCTGGCCCATTGTCATCACGTCTAGATAGAGCATCAGCGACTTTATTGGAGACGTCGAGAGCCGTTGTTCTAGTAGGTATTTAAGACTGTAGTGATCTGTTCTTATGAGAAACCGGCGCCCCCACAAATATGGTCTCCAATGAAGCACTGCCTTGGACAACCCAATTAGCTCCCTTTCATACGCTGTGAGGTTGACGTGACGAACGGCTAACGTTCTGCTGAAAAAAGTGATATGGTGTCCCTCTTGTTGTAGAACTGCTCCAATACCACTCCCCGAAGCATCACATTCCACAACAAACTCTTTAGTGAAATCGGGTAATGCCAATACCGGAGATTCAGAAAGAGATTTTTTTAAGAGCGAGAAAAGCCTTTGTTGCAGTATCGTTCCACCCAAACCCTATTTTCTTTAAGAGTTGAGTCAACGGTGCAGCAATGACGCCATAACTTTGAATGAATTTTCGATAGTATCCAGATAGTCCCAAAAATCCTCTTAATGCACGAATTGTAGCTGGTTGAGGCCACTCCGTGATAGCTTCAATTTTCTTTTGATCAACTTGGACACCTTTATGAGAAATAATATGTCCGAGATAGCCCACTTCTGCTTCCCAAAGGAACACTTAACTCTTTTTATCATTAACTAGTGTTCTTGTAACACTTGCAATACATACTCAACATGTCGCACATGATCCGCCCATGTCTTGCTATAGATCAGAATATCGTCAAAAAAAACAAGACAAAATTTCAAAGAACTTTTGTAAACACCGAGTTTATCAAGCTCTGAAAAGTGGATGGGGCATTCACAAGGCCAAACGGCATTACCAAGAATTCATAATGACCATGATGTGTGCGGAATGCCGTTTTCTCAATGTCTTCTTCATACATGCGGACTTGATGGTAGCCTGATGTTAAATCAAGTTTTGTAAAGAACCGAGCTCCATGAAGCTTATTAAGCAACTCGTCCACGACCGGAATTGGAAACTTGTCTTTCACCGTGATCTTATTAAGATCTCGATAATGAATGCAGAAACGCCAAGTATTGTCTGCTTTTCTTACTAATAGCACCGGCGAAGAGAATGGAGCATTACTTGGCCGAATAACCCAGTTACGAAGCATATCGGCACACTGTTTTTCTATCTCATCTTTAAGGAGGTGCGGATAACGGTATGGACGTACTGCCACTGGATTCAACCCTTGAAGCAGACGAATCTGATGATCACAATCCCGCTTTGGTGGCAGACCAACTGGTATCGCAAACACCGAAATGAATTGTTGGAGCACTATATCTAGTAAGTCCGTCAACGGCACCGGGTTGAGAGCCCAAATGCTTTGTTTCGGCGTTTGTGGAATGCGCCTTATACTAGTTCCGGGTGTCGTAAATACTTCTTCTTCATCGGAGAACCAGTGTTGCAATCCCTCATGACAGCCTAATGCGTGAAGAGATATATTTGTCTTGCCACGTTCCTCTGCTTCTCCGTGCCATATAACTGGGGAGGAGCCATGATTAAACTCGACAGTTTTATTTGGTCCATCCCATATCACTCTTCCTAATGCATTTAACCATCTGATTCCAAGAACCACATCAAAAACTTTCAAAGGAATTGCAAAGCAGTCAATTTTGAATTGGTGCCCTTGTACCGTCATTGACATGCCTTGGCAAAACCCGTCAATTGGACATCGCCCTCCACTAGGAAGTGCCACGAATCGCCCGGGTTTCCGGTGTATCGGAATGCCCAACTTTTCCACTAAGCTACTTTTGATAAAGTTGTGAGTGATTCTTGTATCAAGCAATACCCACCCTTTTACTGCTACAAGATCAGCTTGTACTTGGAAGGTTCGCTCGTTCTTTTCCCCATCCATGGCGTTTAGAGAGATTTCGATCTCGTCTTCCTCAATCCACTCATTGTTTTGATCATCTCCCTCCATGACTGGCATAATATAAAAGAGAACCGGAGTACAAACATGGCCAGGCGTGTATAAGTCATCGCAATTAAAACAAAGCCCTTTCGCTCTTCGATCCGCCATCTCTGCTGGTGTTAGTTTTTTCCAAAATTTCTTCTGGCCGGTTTGTTTTTGAGGTCCTGATTTTGTAGTTTTACTTCTGATCCTCGATTCTCCTGTCGAGCTGATACACCAAGATTCTTAATGATAGGAGCTAGATGACAACCAAACGTCCTGGTGCGTTTATCGCTGTCAATCTTATACTCGTTATCTCTAGCATACTCTACAGCCTCAAAAATTGTTTCAGGACGCAGATATTCAACTTCTTTCCGCAAATTATCTGTCAACCTGACACAAAATTGCCAAAGTTGTTGATCACCTAAGAGTCTTGTTTGTCGATTTAGACACTCTTCAAACTGACTGCAGTACTCATCCACGGTTCCTGTGTGCCTAAGATTCGATAATTCCCCACTGGGTTTACTGCATCTTCCTTTCCAAAACGGCTTTTGCAGATACTTTTAAACTCCTCCCATCCCAGCCTATGTGTTACTAAACGTCGCAAGTTGAGGTTACAATGATACGCTTGACCCGTTAAAACAAAGGTTGCTTGTCTAACTTTCGCATCATCATTGAATACTCTTTCGTCCGCAAAGAAATCATCACACTTTTGTAACCACTCCATGGCATCCTTTGTACCATCAAATGGTGGAAACTCTATTTTGGCTGCTTTTACACACCTTCTTTCGAAGTTGTTGCTCCTGTCCTCACCATACCCCTCCGAGTTTCGATCGTCTCCAAAATTTGGATGAGAGTCATGTGATGCTGCTCCAATAGGTCTGACCTTCCAGTCTCCTCCTCCATTTGTTCTCCTATGCCCTCGTTCTCTTCCTACAGCTCGGTTTGGCCACGGTCCCCCAGAGAACCCATAACTGGGCTCGTTTGTGAAGCCGCAACTCCTCACCGGAATGTCTTTCTTATCTTTGGATGGTGTTAAACTCGTACCCGCTTGGGCGTCGAATGGCACTGTCCCCTTACTCCCCTTACTTCCACTTAGTATTTCAACTTCTGAAAGTTCTTCGGGTGAGAATTTGATCACCTTACCGCGATCCTTCCTAGGAGTTTCGTAGCGCACCATTCTCTCTTGTAGAGTGTTTAGTTTATCATCGATCCTTGCCTCCATTGATTGCATCATCTCCTCCATCTTTGCCATCAGTTTCGAAAACGCCTCAGTGTCCCCCATCGAATCGGTCGGCTCTGATACCAAATTGTACGAGCCTGTCGCCTCAACTGTTCTCGAGTAACTGGAGTCGTAGCTACGTAAGTGAGAACGGATAATTTGTTTGCAAAGCTTCCTTTAACCCTAGCCTCTCTTGGGAATAAGGTTACTGCTGGATGATATTTCTTTATTGATAATTAGATATGTTTATATAGGGCTATTACAAACCATAACCCTAAATAAGAAAGGAAAACTGCTTAATATCTAGAATAGGAAAAATACCAAATCTCTATTAATGCTTTAAGAAAAATACTAGTTCCTAGTCTTCTTTCTCTGGTACGTGATACCATAGCGTGTATCACTTTCGCTTTCTCTCCGACAATAACAATAACAAACTTCACGTCTTTTTCAAGACCTGCAATGAAACAAAAGTTAAATCAAGTATGGTAATTTGAGGAAACACACAGCCATGAAGCCATTAATATCAAAACATACCAGCATTCAGCTCGTCCTTGAACAGCTCTAAGTTTAGAAGCAGCAACCATCTTCATGGCTTTTGTGATCTTCTGGATGTTCTTTACACTCTTCATACGGTTACACACTACAAAGAGCTACACATTCAAAGTGATTCATAAACATTATAATGTATCTTAGACATTAAGAAACACAATCCTAACAAAGCTTAGACTTACCAAATCGAACTCCAGGTCCCTCCTCCCTAAAAAATTCAAATCCAGGTTAAATCTCATCATCTAATCAGCACCAAATCAATCGTATAAAGTATAAACCTGAAAAGGATCTCAGTGGTCAGAAGAGAGAGGAGATGACGTGGCAGCGATTGGACCAGCGGCGATTGAAGAGAGGAAACACTTCCTTTGCGATGGAGAAGAGAGAGAAGGAAAAAACGGACATGACGGCGATTGAAGGAAGGAAGCACTGGCCTTCGCGATGAAGAATACGAGAGAAGGGAAAGATGGAGAAGACGACAACTGAAAGGAGGAGACACTTCCCTTCACAAAAGCAATCGTCATCTTGACAGAAAAACGAAAGAAAAGAAAAGAAAAGAAAATAACAGTATGATGACACGTGGTTTAAACACCTCATTTATAATTGCTCTCCAAAATCCTGTACTAAGGATCAATTATCTTAATTTTATTTAGTTTTAATTTAATTAAATAACTTATTTTGTTTAAAATCCTTCTTAAAAAACTGCAATAATCATGCTCTAAAATCTTAACTAGCTGGTACATCGTTTGACTATCCTAGGGTGTTTGCAGGCACACATTAATTAATTATTCGCACTCATAACATCATCACAGGAGATAAAATAAAAATAAATTCAATTATGGAAATGGGCCAAAGTTGCAGGTGGTGAGCGATACCTAACATGACAATGTCCCTAAATTAAGAGGCACCACCACACACACACTATCTCAGTAGATTTGTGTTTTTATAAAATCAATAATTTTTGTTGGATTCTCATTTCAAACTAAACTTGATGGGTGATAGGAAACAGATGCACACACGTCATCACCACCGCCGTTTCTATTTTTCCCTCGTCTTCAATATCAATTTCATCTTGCATTCTACTTTTTGCTGAGATAGTAAGCTCTTTCAGTGCCGGTTCTAGAAATACGTAGGCCAGAAGCCAAAAAAAATATGAGGCCTACTAGGTTCAAACTCCTGACCTCACTAATCTAGTAGGAGTACATTTACCAAGTACGCTAAAGGAAGTTTTTATAAAAATGCGGCCGAATTATTAGTTAATATTTGACGGCCGGAAGCGTGTGCTTGATCCGCTTCCGTTCAGGGCCGGCTCTGAGCTCTTTAAATCCCCCTAGGGCATTCTAATATCAGATAAGCTTTCCATCTCTAATGCTTAATTAATACGAGATTTGTTTTCTTTTTGCATGCATTAGTGATGATTACAGGTACATTGTTACGAGTTCATAAATTTATCTTTCTTTAGAGTCAGATTTGGACAATGGAGCACGGAGGACCTTGAAATGCAATTACTTCCACAACAATAACATCAACCAAAACCTTAAATGCAAAACCACATACAAACCCCGATCCGAGAACCGAACCCGGTTCAGATCCGTCTTTACCTCCATTCTTGATCAAGAAAGAAAACCAAAAATCGAGGACACGTTCCGACCAAGCAGCCAAGTACAAGGAGTGTCAGAAGAATCAGGTGGTCTTAACCGGAGGACACGTGGTGGGCGGATGCTGCGAGTTTATGCCGGAGGAGAAGATGGCACACCCAGTGCTCTAAAATGCGCAGCCAGGAATTGACACCGGAGTGTCCACCGGAAGGAAGTAAACAGTACAAGAAGAGCTGATATCTCTGGCGTTTAACCACAGTAGCAACTCGTACAAGGCGATCCAGCCACGTGAAATGTATCCAACGGGTGAGATTGAACAGAGGACTTCTTCGTCGAGTGAAGATATGAAGAGGATGTTGATTCAACGGAACCAGAATATTGATGGAAAATGTTTGATGAGGAAGAAGAAGAGGATAAGGACAAAGATCAATGAAGAGAAAAAGAAGAAGATGAAAGAGTTTGAAGAGAGGCTATGTTGGAGTATGCAGAAGAAAGCCGAAGAAGAGATACATAAGTTTTGTAGGTTCGTGAATCTGAGAAGACATGTTTTTGAATTGTGGATGCATAATAACAAGAAAGCAATGAAGAGGAACTGTAACACTTATGATCTGCAAAAGATAAACTAAATCATGTTTTTATGCCTTACTATAATTATTTGTTGGGTATGGATTCATAACTGATGTATAGGATTGTTGATGCAAATCTGAACAACAGAGGTGTTTATCTATGCTATGAAATTATGATTATTTAGAACATCATTATCCCACAAAGGGATAATGGAAATTTTTTTGTTGGAAAAAAAAATAAAACAAAATCAATCGTGAGTCGCCACGTGTCGGTCGGACCCGCAATTAGTAAAAAAATTCTTCCAAAATGTTTGTTATTTGGCGACAAATGCAGCTTTGTTTTGCCAACTTATGGGTCTCTTCTCCCTTAAAATACACATTGAGGACATGGATAAGGATGGTCATATGTTAATGTACGAACTTGTTTACAGTTATTAGTTTGTGGTTGCAATGAATTATAATAAATTTGTACCTACAAAAGATAACGATAGATAAACAGTAAAGTTAAAACCTTTTACAAATCAGCTGGAATAGCTCAGTTGGTTAGAGCGTGTGGCTGTTAACCACAAGGTCGGAGGTTCGACCCCTCCTTCTAGCGTCTTTATGGGTGGTATTGGATTAAGGAATTTGAAAGAATTCACATGTAATAACTTTTGCAGTATTTTAATAGATTTTATGAGAATTTAATGCAATTGTCTAATTCTTATGTTTACTTTATATCATGGAATTTAAAAGAATTTAAATATATTTGATGGAGTACAAAGGATTGTA
>JABAYD010005301.1:0-10834 GCA_014822095.1 Diplotaxis tenuifolia | reverse complement strand
TGAGAAAACCGTGAGATAAAGGACATGACCACGTGGTCTAGAAGTGTTCATGTTCCTTCTTATAAACACTCAAGCATGGCTTGATGACACAAGGATACTCACAGAGACTAAGGAACAGTTTATAAGGAGATATACTCCAATGTGGTGGAGGCTACTATATAATTTCGATTTGACAAAGTCTGGTCATAGATTAACATATAAGTATGTAATGAGTAGCATATGGTTCACTGGATAAACAATATTAAAGGTACCAAGAGAGATAAGAAAGATGAGAAAGAAATTATCTAGAACAACATTGTTCCTAAGCTGTTTATGAACTGAAACAAAACAGTTGTGTATTGGTAAACTGAGTGAATACTTAGTAGAGAGTTCTATAAGAACAATTCAGATTAGTCCATGTGATCATACGAAAGATATATGGATTCCTTGTGTTTATACTAGACCAACCCAAAGAAAGGTTCAATGGTTCAATCATGTTATTTTTATATATGATGAGACTGCAATGGCTTGCAGCAGAAACCATAGTTGTGGGTGTGTGTATAGACCAGCACACCCTAAGTGACATATGAGATGGTTATGGTCCATACGAACAAAGCAAGTGGGATTGCGTATATATACATGACCGTAGAGTACCAATCAGTATGTGTTTGGTCGAGGTCTATGACCTAGTGCATCTAACCAATTAGATGGTCTACGGCAAAGGTACACTGATGGTAAGAGAAGTCATAAGGAACCAACAGTGATACATAGACATGATAGCAGCACGCCAACAATATCTTAGGCATCCATGGCAAGTTGTGTGCGTGTGTTGGACAAGGTCCATGATCTAATATAGATTCCAGTATTTGGTTGATCCAAGATAAGAAAGGTCATGGGACGCCATCAATATAAGACTGGAATAGCTATGTCTGGAAAGGCATTGGACGAAATCTAATGTTTATAACATTAAGACAAGAAAGATCGATAGCCATAAGATTTGTGAGTGTCTTTGGTTGTAAAACCATAGTCTAACAAGTTTTGAGAAACTCTTTGTAGTAATGATCGTTGATCAAGTCATGATCTTAGACGCTCATGGGACGAGTTATGAACGTGTATAGATAAAGTCTATGACACAACATGGATCGATCAGATTAGAGCATAACGGTGATAATAAAGAAAGATCAACCATAATGAACAAAACATTTTTCCATCCATCCCGTTCATGCATCCACATGTTTCAGAAGACATGGGATTTTCAAGCATTATAAGATGACTCAAAGTATCCACAGTATGGCAAAGCCATATGACTAGAGCATCCGTGGAACATGAAAGGACATACGAGTAATGCTTGATCACAAATTAGAAGTCCATCCGAGTACTGATCAAGTGTCATCCGTCCAACCAGGACATAGAGTAGTCAGCTACAAAAATGTACATTTTGGCCACATCTTAATGAAGTTCCAGAAGACATTTGAGGTCCAAGTATTACAAGTTTATTCAAGTGAAAATTCAACCGATTTCTTCACCAAGTCATTGCCACCTCAACGTTCAAAAAACTCATATACCAGATATGCGTTGACTGAAAGATCTTCAGTGATGCATTCATCAGGGGGAGTATCATGTGTTGTACTTGTTTGTCATGTTCTTAGTTTCCCTTTTTACCATATTGGGTTTTGGGTTTTATCAAAGAAATGTTTTAACGAGGCAACATTAAGCATCATGATACAAGCTTATATGGTTATGCCATCCAAGGAGAAGCGTTATAAACCCATCAGTAGATGAGTCATAACCATTGTAATTAGTAAATAAGACAATACACCTATGTATATGGCGGCTAGGGTTTATAGAATCTTTCTATTTATCTATTTTATGTAATCCGTATAAAGACATGTTATATCAATGAAATAGATAAATCTTTCATACCTTTTCGTTCAATACTTTCACAGCACTTTTTGATTTAATTTTCTCTATATTGATTTTTTTGATTTTTTTTAAATGTAGTAATGTTTTAAAGCCTATAATTTATAAAATAATTACGAAAAAATTAAGTTAAATATTTATAGCTTTAATTGATCGTATCTTCAAATTTTGTTTTATACTATTTTAGTAGCAGGTAGGTTAATAAAATAGTATATAAATTGGTGAGGAGTCAAAATAGATCTTTTTAGGCTTTTAGCTCAGACCGGTGAGGAACTTTCGCAAAAGTTGCCGTTTTGTGTTATCAACTTTTTTTTATTTTTTGAAAACAACTTTGTTTCTATTTTGTCAAAATATTTAAGGAAAATGACAAAAGAAGAAACCAAATGGTCAAACCTGAATATATTCTTCGAAGAAAGTAGATTAAAAGGTCAAAGTTATAACCTGATTTCTTGGGACGGAGTGAGAAAACCTTCTAGAGAGAGACAAAAAAGGGGCAAGTCATATGATATAACAAAGGAGACACCTTTCTCTTTCTTTTTGCTGATCTCACTCAGAAGACAACTTTTCTTGTCTACTCATCAGAAAGTCTTCTGGGTATTGATTGAAAGGTACGAAACTTGATGAATAAATACTGACAAGAGTTTTCATGTAGTGTTAGAATGTGAGAACGTGATGATGAGTTTCGATGGTTTGAATAGTACAAACAGTGATAATACAAAAAAATATGTCGATTCTTGCACTATCCTCTTCACTCTCTAACTTAGATTATTGTCTTGGTCCTTTTTCTATTTGCTGCAGAGAGCGAAAATGAATGGTGATTTTGATATATCTAAAGGACATGATGAGTTTGAGAGCGATAGCTTCGAAGCAATGTCTGGCGATGATGATGATAATAAACATGAACAAGGCCCTAAAAAGAAGAAGAAAAAGATGTCAAAGTACCGGAGACACACTTCTTACCAGATTCAAGAACTCGAATCGTAAGAAGTCTCTGTTTATTCAGATATTTATTGGTTATATGTTGATATAAAATAAAACTATGTGTGTTTGTTTGCTAATGTTGAGTGTAGTTTCTTCGGTGTGTGTCCTCATCCTAATGAGAAGCAAAGGCTTGAACTTGGAAGCAAACTTTCTTTGGAGAGTAGGCAAATCAAGTTTTGGTTTCAGAACAGAAGAACACAAATGAAGGTTAGGATTATTATGGAACAAAAAAAGCTTTTTTATTTTTTACAGAAAAGTTTTTTATCTTTTTTTGGTCTTCAACCAGACGCAACTAGAGAGGCATGAGAATGCGATTCTCAGGCAAGAGAATGAGAAACTGCGTGTAGAAAACAGTATCCTCAAAGAAGCAATGAGAAGTCCTACGTGCAACAACTGTGGTGGTGCAGCTACACCTGGTGAGGTCTCACATGAGCAGCAGCAACTACGGATGGAGAAAGCTAAGCTTAAGTACGAGCTCCACAAGCTTTGCGCCTTAGCAAACAGATTCATTGGCGGTTCTATCTCACTCGAGCAGCCTCCTTCAAATGGTGGGGATTTGTCTTTATTAGGACATGGTTTCACCAGAGGTACTATGGATCTTGCTGTGGTGGCTATGGATGAGTTGATAAGGCTAGCTGAAGTGGATAATCCTTTATGGATAAAATGTTCAAAGAGTGAGAAATATTCAATGAACCATGAAGAGTATACAAGCCTTTTTGCTGGTAGTAAACGTCCAGGTTTTGCAGCTGAAGGTTCAAGAGAAACTGGTTTAGTTCTCATCAATAGGTTGACTTTGGTGGAGACTCTAATGGACACGGTATGAGAAACTTGTATACATGAATACCTACACACACACACGCTCACTAATAAAACATATCTTGCTTTTTGGGTTTATACAGAACCGGTGGGCGGAGATGTTTGAGTGTATTGTAGCTGCTGCATCAACAGTTGAAGTGATATCTAACGGTAGTGGTGGATCTAAAAATGGCACTCTTCAACTGGTATGTTACTTAAGAACCAAAAATGTTTATATTTTTTTATTCATTGGTGATGATGACTCATGATTCTTTTTTTGGGGGGGGACAGATGCAAGCAGATTTTCAAGTAATGTCTCCGTTAGTTCCACTCAGACAAGTGAAGTTTCTTAGATACTGCAAGCAACATGGAGATGGTTTATGGGCGATGGTTGATGTTTCTTATGATGTCAAGAGAGAAAGTCAGGACTTGAAGAGGCTTCCCTCAGGATGCATCATACAAGACATAGGCAATGGTTGCTCCAAGGTAACTTCTCAATTTTCTTTCTACTTCTATGATTGTTTTCTAAGTGTGAGAACTAGTTGTCTGTTGGATTTGTTTGAGTTTTTTTTTTTTTACTGGAATTGTTTATATCAAGGAGTAACAAATGAGCCTGAGAACCTGAAGCCTTTTTGTATATCTATCTTATCACAAAACTCTGTAAGATTCTTCTTTTGGTTAAAATAAATATTAACTCAAATCAAAGGCTTCAGTTTTCAATGCCAAGTTTGCTTCTTGTCTGGGCTAGTTCTAGGCTATGTATATTAAATACAAAATATCTTCACTTAAAAAAACTTGGGTATGTTGTTTATCTTGGGATTAATGAATCTGCTATGTAACCTTCTTAGGAGAATGGGTTACTTTCTTACTAGTAGTAACATTTGGTTTAACACTTAAACAGGTGACGTGGATAGAACACTCAGAGTATGAAGGGAGTCAGGTCCATCCACTTTACCAACAGTTGCTGGGTTCTTCAATTGGGTTAGGTGCAACCAAGTGGCTTGCAACTATGCAGAGACGATGTGAAAGCTACACAAACTTTTTGTCTTCTCAAGATCAAACAGGTCATTCTCACTCTCCCTATCCTTTTTTTGAATCTTCAAATGTTTTGAGACTTTAAAAGAGAAATAGTTATTATAAAAACGATTAGGTTTGTCACTTGCGGGCACCAAGAGCACACTAACACTGGCACAGCGTATGAAGCTCAACTTCTATTCAGGCATAACTGCATCACCCATTCACAAATGGGAGAAGCTGCTCACCGAGAACATAGGACAGGACACAAGGATACTGACCAGGAAGAGCCTTCAGCCGTGTGGCGTTGTCTTGAGCGCAGCAACATCTATGTGGCTACCGGTGACTCAGCAGAGACTGTTTGAGTTTCTGTGTGATAGTAAATGCAGAAACCAGTGGGATATTCTGTGTAACGGTGCTTCAATGGAAAACATGCTTCTCATCCCAAAAAGATGCGTCTCTCTTCTTCAACCTGCTGTGAGTCTATAACCAAATGCGAATCTCACTACATTGGGCAACTTGATTACTAATTAGCGCAAATCCATTTTGCAGGGAAAGCATCACAATCAGAGCGGTATGCTTATCCTGCAAGAGACATGGAGTGATGCTTCTGGAGCACTTGTGGTTTACGCACCTGTCGACGTCCCATCTATGAATATTGTAATGAGCGGTGGAGATTCAGCTAACGTTGCGCTTCTCCCATCGGGGTTCTCTATATCGCCTGATGAATCATCATCACCATGGTCCGATCAGATCGACACTAATAGAGGTTTGGTGAATCATGAAAGCAAAGGATGTCTCCTGACAGTAGGGTTTCAGATCTTAGTGAACAGTGTACCAACGACAAAGCTCAGCATGGAATCTGTTCAAACTGTTAACAACCTCATCGCTTGCACCATTCACAAGATCAAAGCCGCTCTTAGTATACCTGCTTAGCTAAATTTCTAGAGACCTACCCTATCCTTGTTTCCCTTTCTAAAAACATTTTTGTGAGAGAGTAGAAGGCAATAGAAGTTCAGTAACATTACAAACAAACAAATGGGTCAAAGTCTTGCAAAACTGTTTCTTTGTTTTGTTACTGGCAATTTTCCTCCGAATACATGAAAAAGGATTCAGAAATTCCATCTCAAGAAACATACAAGACACCACGTCGATAGAAAACAAGACTTGCAGAAGCAAAAGCCGACCAAACAAAAAGAACCCACCAAGACATCAACAGCCCCACTTGTCCCAAGAACTCGCTGCAAGGCAAAGAACCACACACCAGTCGAGAAACAGCAAAAGAACTCAGGTCAGTCTGAGACAAACCGAGGAAGATGATCACAAGAACAGAGGGCGCCACAAACTGCAAAGCAACGAGACACAAGTAGTGGTTATGAAGAAACATCTTCGCCCTGCTAAACTCCAAATCAGGAGTCTTGCTCCCATGTAATCTCTGATACCAAGACAACACCGCTTCGTTCAAAAACATCTGAAGGTTAGGCCGAACCGCCATAGCTTGTAATAAACCCGACAGCAACAAACACAAAACACGAAACTTGCCAAAATCATCACTCGAGAAGCCAGCATTACCAACCAAACCACTAGCATTGTTGCCGCTTCTCTTCACAAGAATCTCAGCTAAAGGATGGATCCAAAGCAACGAAGCGAAAACCGATACAATGTAGTTGACATAAAGAATCATTCTACCGAACCATCCACAAGATATGATCGATAGATTACTCCTAATCTGATCAGTCCCAACCCAAAACGACCTCGCGCTTCTCCCCGCAGGCATGTAAAGAAACCCAGCGATGCAAGCCATAGAGAAGGATATGAGTACGCAACAGAAGGCATCAACGGAGCCTAACTGAAAGTCAAACCCTCTAGGGAACACACCAGCAGCAATTATAACCCCGAAGACAAACCCTAAACCCGCGAAAATCAAACTAAGTTTCTTCTCGGATCTCTTCGAGGCAGATCTCTCGATCGAGATCTTCGCTAACGCAACGAACACTTTGCACAGCGCGATGAATCCGAGAACGAGCGGGAACAGAAGACCCTTGTGATCTACGGAGAAGTACTTTTGGAGAAGGAAGGAGGAGAGAGATAGAAACGATACGACGAAGAGGGAATTGTACTCGGTGAAGTACATGCGGGATCTGAGGTGGTCTTCGTCGAGTTTGATACGGAAGATCTGGGCGTTGGTTTCGTCGAATTCGGATTTGTCTTTGGATCTGTTTCTTCTTCTAAGTTCATTGTTGGGTTTGGGATCGTCGGTGTTCGAGGGGCGTCGGATCGCGGCTCTGACTCCGTTCCCGGGGTTGTTTTGGCCGAGATTCTCGGGTTGGATGTAGGTGCAGAGGCCGTAGAGGAAGATGATTGGGATTCTGAGGAAGTAGACGATTAGGGTTAAGGAGAGGGATAGTAGGGTTTGGAGGATGAGGTTCTTGTAAGTTCCCAGGAGGTCGAGCATTGTTCTTTACTGCTCGATCTATCTCTTCTTTGCTTTCTTTTTTCTCTTTTTGGTTACTCTGTTCTCCAGAGAAATTGTTAGAGTCTTATTAATTTGAGGATTAGTGCCCACCCAATATAGATAGAGTTTGAGTCGTTAACTGGTGAAATAACTAATGGGCTATTTAACTAAGAACCTAGTCTTTAATTTGAGGATTAGTGCCCACCCAATATAGATAGAGTTTTGAGTCGTTAACTGGTGAAATAACTAATGGGCTATTAACTAAGAACCTAGTCTTTTATGCATGGCCCATTTTTCAAAGGAAAAATCTTATACTATAAAAAAAAAGAGTCATTCTCTTCTCGTCAAAACACCTTGTGATGTCACTAAATCAAGTGATAGAGTGCTGCCACGTGTTACATTTAGACGAAACTCGGCGTTTCATTTAAGTTTTTATCGTGATGGGCTTTCGTGTAGTCCGGCCCGAAATGATAAACTTTGCCCTCTAACCCTAATTGCTCTGTAGATCGTCTCTCCAATCCTGCGATGGCGACGCATGACGGCTGAGCTTCCTTTCCCGACTGAAACTCCCACTACTTCGACATCCTCTCCTTCGATCCCGACACCATGTCCGTCAAGCCTCTTTGTAACCTCTCCTTCGACCACCCTTACCCTCCCACAAAGTTAATGTTCAGACTTCCATCCCTCCACCACCCCTCTGGGGACGATCTCCTCGCATCTTCCGGTGACGCCCCCGCCGCGGAGCCCCTCTCGGTCCTTAACAACAGTAAGATGAGCGAGTTCCGCGCGCCGTTGACCTCCTTCGACTGGAACGACGCCAAACCTGTTAGGCACGTTTACATTGAAAGTAAGAAACGAGGATTACATTCCTCCAAATAAGTTAAAGGTATATACTTGATCTCAACGTGAACAACATTGTCTGCAGAATGTATCTATATCCAAGTGTTTATTTTTTTTTTTGGCATTTTCAGTTTGACTTTCTCGGTAAAGATTCAATTCAGTATGTAATCACAGTTGAGATTTAGCCTCCTGTTTATAAGGCAATTGAGCAGTTCCAAGCAGGTTAGATAACTACTAATTGGTTATCAAATCTCATACTTGACCTTTACAAAATGGATACATGACTTTAGGGTTTTTGGCTTATATATAGGAAAATCGAGAACCAATGATCTCTTTGACGAGCTGGATACTTCAAAACTCAATGCTCATCTTAAGGAACTTATGCATGCTCTCACAACCATAGTATTTTGTACATATAATGCATCCATCACACTGGATGATATGGTACGTTGTCAATCTCTATACGTATTTTTTTATAACGTTGTATATGTTTGGCTGATATTAATAATACTTATTATATATATGTATATATATATATATATATTTGAAGGAAACTACTGATACATTGTGAGAATGTTAATAGATTAATTTCCACTTCCTAATGATATAGCTTTTTCTTCCATTCCCTGGAGTTTGTTTTTTCCCTTGGCTTTTTTCGATTGGATGTGAATGTTGTGAAAGTTGAATAAAGAAACCAAAGATGGAGATGTGCCTGAGAAAGTGGTGGTTTATCAGCAAACACACAAGGAGGTAATGACCATTAATCAATCGTCTTTGCTAATTTTATAAAAATTTAAGAGATTGTTAGCATCTGAATTGTTTAGTCGCCATTATTTTAACCATCAACGTAGAGTCTCAAAATCTCACGGAGCAGAAGTGGAGAAGCTGGCTTTGAAAATAGAAGAACTAGGGGTAAGATAGATTATAAGCACATCAAACCACTTTGATCGAAACAGATTCAACTATTTCAATCTCTTTATCATTGTATATTTTATGCAGGAGCAAATAAAAGAGCTGGATATCGATTTGGACCAAGCTAAGTAAGGAAGAACGCCACTGATGGGCTCTGATGGAAAGAGAAAAAGGAATTGATGCCGGAATTTGATTGTACATTGTATATCATTATTTTTGTCTATATGGTCAATTCGCGCTGGCTGCTTCTGGCTGAAATGAAATCTTCAAAGATCTAGCTGATTCAGAGAACGAACAAGGAGTTATGATCGGTAAGTAACTCTACCTCATCCTTCATATGTGCAGCCTTCCAGATCAAAACGTGGTTGAGGTTGTAAGGCTTTTAAGGCAAGCCACACTGAACTCTTCTTCATTAGTCCTTTCCAACTGGTTCCAATGCAACCCTCATTACCATAACAGCTAACAAAGGTCTCTGATTTTGACAACTAGGTACGAGATTGAGATGTCAGTAAGCGATGCACCTGATACTGCAATGTTCTTTGCTTTGGATGGTGAAATGAACAAGTTAACAAGTGTTCCTGCTGTAGCAGTTTCATGTGAATTGTAACATATCTTTAATATCATGGTGTTCACTAATTTATGGTTAGTTAAGAACCTCCTCCCCTGTAATAAACTGTCTTTGTCATACGAGGTCTGGGCATGGCAGACCCATAAAACATACCCCTTCCACAATAGCTGAGAGGTAGTGTAGGGAAGACCTTCACATTCCAGCTGAAGCTTTCTCTTTTAAATTTCACATCAAAGCATCAGTATTTCACCATAGCTGGAATATTAATTTGATCGCAACCAGCGTTCCCCCCCCTTTCTAATTTTGATGTCCAGGTGCGGTCAACTCACTTTTAGTAACTGTCTTCCTCATCCTTACATGGCTGACTATTTTTTACACTGACACTTCCACAGGGTGTTGATGACAACCACGGTGATGATATGACAGGAGGTCTAGCTGTCAAACATTTCTCTGCAGGTGGGCAGAGTGTGGTTCATGTTAACAGCACAGAAGTGCGTAACCATGACATGGTAAGGCCATCGGAGCGGGTACTGAACCAAGCGATCTCCCGGTTGAGACTGAGCCACCTTCGAAGGAGTCCTAAGCTGTGAAGTTGGATGCTTGGCGTAGAAGACACGCAGTGGGGAAATTTGAGAGTTAAAATTTCCGTGTCACTATTGTTACTTCAAATTCTGCTCTATGATCATGTTTTTTTTGGACACTACGATCATTTGTTTTTAAAATTCTTTTTTTAACATAAAAAAAAGTCTCACTTGAATGCATTGTTCTGTTTTTAAAGAATACTAGATCTATTGGCCGCGCTATGCACGGCTAGTTTTTTAAACAAATTTTCTAATTATATTGTTCATATATATAATATATTGTATAATTAAATTTATAATTAAAAACAGAAGAAATAGAGTATTCAATTAAATAAAAAAAATAACGATTGACAAAATCATTATAGTTAATGCAAGTAAGATTTTTTCATAAGTAATACTAATAATGATCATTTTTTTTTTACAAAATATAGATTTTTTAGTTTTTTTTAAACAGAACCCTCATTTTATTTTTGGTATAAATAACTTATATAATAATTACTGNNNNTTAAACAGAACCCTCATTTTATTTTTGGTATAAATAACTTATATAATAATTACTGTAGTATTTTAATATGTCGTTTTCTATCTTCAAAATGTTGGTAGAAAATAACCACTATCAAAATCTGAAAATTAAGTATATAAAATGAATTGACTTTTCTGTAAGTTTAAAATGAAATCATATAAATTTAAGATTCTATATATTTTGTTGTTATGAGTAATATTTATTTATTCTATTTATTTATAAACTTGATGATATTAATTTATCCTTGCCATCAATGTTTTGAATAC
>JABAYD010005300.1:0-10456 GCA_014822095.1 Diplotaxis tenuifolia | reverse complement strand
TTTGTACAACTCTAACTATTATCTAATATATTTTTAATTTTAAAATTGATTTTATATTTTTGAATTTTAATTAAAAACAATTAATATATGATTTTACAAAAAAAATTATTTTTAGGAAATTTCCGAGGAAGCGGGTCCGTCGGAAATTTCCGAGGAAACCGGTCATCGGAAATTTCCGAGGATTTAGGTCGTCGGAAATTTCCGAGGATATAGGTCGTCGGTAATTTCCGAGGTAGGTCGTCGGAAATTTCCGAGGACAGATGTCGTCGGAATATGCGTCCTCGGAATATTCCGACGACAATACTTCCTCGAAAATTTTCGACGAAACATGTCCTCGGAATATTCCGACTATTTTTTTCCCTCAAACTTTCATCAAAATTTACCGAGGCTTTTCCGACAATACTGTCCGACGTTACGCGTTATTGGAATGTTCTCAGAATTATAGTTCTCGGAAAAATTCGAGGAAATTCCAACGAAACATGAAATTCTGAGGAAAATTTCCGACGACCTTATTCGTCGGTATGCCCTTGGAATTCCCTTATTCCGACGGAATACCGACGATTTTTTCCGTTAGAATCGCGATGTTTTCTTGTAGTGAGGGACAGAGGGACAATGATAGAATCCATATGGAAGGCTCTCATGCGTATAATGGTGGTTGTTTTGGAGAAAAACCAGTGGATTTGGGTCGTCCTTCTCAACGTCATGCTTTGTTTTCAAAAGCACGTCAAAGGAAGTCTGCAGCCAGTTGTTTTTGTGGCAGTGTCGGCACCTTTTTCAGTAGTAAAGGAAAAACAGAGTATTTGTGGCCACCATGGGGTTCTAAGTTCTTTGTGGTGCTTCTTCAAGTGGTCCCAGGTGAGTTGTAGTGTGGACTATCCCTGTGGATATTTGGAGATGTTGCTTGTGAGTGGGTTTGCTGTACTAATGTTGCTTGTGTAGCAAGAAAAATGTTTTCCTCCATCCTGGTTTTGATTAGCTTACTACAACATAATAGGAAACACGTATCTTAGAGTACAGTTTGTAATGAGGTGGTGATGGACACCTTTTATAGGCTACTCTTTGTGGTCTTCCGTTAGCAACAATCTTTACCTTTCCGTATCATACAATAGATCTCTTTTGTTGTACGACTCTTTTGGTACTTTAACAAGAGTGTGAACTAGCTATTGGTTGGAGCGTATACTGGTATATTGTTTCACATTGCTACTTGTCCATATTACTTGCATTATTGAGAGAGAAAAAGTCATGGTTTATTTCAATGGAGCCACAATTTGGTGATCTCCCTAGGAATCGACTAGTGTTAAGTCCAAAATCCTATCAAAAGTACACAGTCAAGACATGTGCTCCTCTTTACAAAGTTATCGATGCATCTAGCAAGTTGGGTTGGGAAATGCTATCAACGAATCAGTATACAAGGAGTCCATTATACATGATTAATGTGGAAGTCTTCATGCAGCGCTACCATTGTATTTTCACCAATATGTGTGGTTTGCGTATCTCTCTACTTGCTTCAACAGCCATTCCGATTCAAGGTCGAATCTTTTGAACCTGGAGGGACCTGATGCAGCACCATCATGCTTGGACGGCAAGGATACCAATGTTTATGATGAAGCTTTAGACTTTTAGTAGTTTTCCTTATATTTATTAAGTTTATTATTTTCCTTTTATTTTATTTCTTTAGGTTACTAAAAACCCTAGATGGAAGTCTTATTTATAGTTTTGTATTCTTTCATTAGGGGCAGCTTTTGATAATTAATAAAATAGAGAGTTTCTCTTTTTCCTTATTCTTGATTTGATTAATTTCATCAATACAAGAAGCCCCCCCCTCTCTACCCTCTGCCCTAACTGGTTTTTTGCTTCAAACCACAACTCTGATCCTAATTGAAGAATCATTATGTTTTGGCGAAATCCTCTTACTGTCAAAATCCTTTCTCAAAGTAGACAGAGCATGACTTGCAAAATCACTATCCCATCTCAGACGCCTATCTACTATACAGCAGTTTATGCTTCAAACCTCTTGTCTGATAGATCGGACCTTTGGGCTGAACTCCTTCAACTTCAAGCAAGTCTTGACTTAGACAATTCTTGTTGGTTCCTTGGTGGTGATCTAAACTAAATCCTACACCACGATGAGCATTCTGGCCCAGATATCAATGCTCTTGATAATCAAATGTATCTCCTCCGGGACTGCTTAACTCAGCTTGGTCTTTTCAATCTCCGCTTCATAGGCTCAACCCACACTTAGACCAACAACCAACCTGCCCAGCCGATTGCAAAGAAACTTGATAGACTGTTATGCAATGTTGTTTCCATAGCGTCTTACCCTCATGCCCTAGCTACTTTCCACCCTCCTAGTTTCTCTGATCACTCTCTGTGTATCCTTGACCTTGCTTTCAACCTTCCCCAAGCTGGAACAAAACCCTTCAAATTCCCAAACTACCTCACAAAACACCCTGGCTTCGCTCAGCTTGTGCACGATGCTTGGATTCAGGCTGGAAACATGTGCCAAACACTTACTCAGTTGTGCTGGAAACTAAAAATTATTAAGAGCGAATTAAAGCTCTTGAACAAACACAACTACTCAAAAATTCAAGAGAGAGTGAGTGAAACTAACTGTTTGTTGCAAAATGCGCAGGTACAAGCACTGCAGTCTCCCTCGGAATCAACCGTCCAAGCAGAACGAGACCTTCACCAGAAATAGAACTTTTTAAGAATGATTGAAGAAATGTACTTTCGACAAAAATCAAGAATTAACTGGCTTAGGGAGGATGACCTAAACACTACCTTCTTTCATCGAATCTGTCAGACCCGTGCAAGCTATAATGCCATCAGAATGTTCCTTCCAGAAACCGGCCTCTGGATAACCGATCCGCATGAGATGAGCGACCTCGCTGTGAGCCATTTCCAGTTTGTTTTGGGTCCTCGTTGTCTCAGACCCCCAGCGATCATATCTCATCCTTCTTGGATCAGTCATCTCACCAACTTCTCATGCCCGCAACATGTTTATGAGCTTATGTTGTCTCAGCCTTCGCAAGAGGAGATCAAAGCAGTCTTTTCTAAGCTCAATCCTAACAAGGCTCCGGGCCCAAATGGTTTAACACCAGCTTTCTTCAGAGCGGCTTGGGATTCACTGGGAAATGAGGTTGTAACTTCGATCAAGAACTTCTTCGCCTCAGTCTTTCTCCCCTCAAGAGCGAACACTACAATCCTCACCTTGGTTCCCAAGTTTCCTGGAGCTACAAAGATAACTAATTTCAGGCCAATTTCTTGTTTAAATACTGTCTACAAAGTTATCTCAAGGCTATTGGTGAAAAGACTCAAACCTATGCTATCTACATTCTTCTTGCAGAGCCAAACTGCATTCGTAAAGGGTCGTCTACTTGTGGAGAATACTACACTAGCACGAGAACTGGTCAACGACTATCACAAGAACAAATGGAGTAAGAAAATCACCATAAAAGTCGACATTGCCAAAGCTTTTGATACAATCTCATGGAAGTTCATGTTCTCCTGTCTTGAAGGTCTCCAGCTTCCTCCTTGGTTCTTAAAATTACTCAAGGTCTGTGTGTGTACTCCGAGCTACATGGTTGGTTACAATGGATCAGTACATGGCTATTTCAAAGGAAAGCGAGGACTGAGACATGGCGATCCTTTATCTCCTTACTCTTTGTAATAGCCATGCATTGTGTATCTCACATGCTTAATCAAGCAGCGAGTGTGATTTTTATTGATGGATCCTTAGAATCAATCCAGCAGGTGCTTCAGGTTCTAAATGAGTTTGAGCGGAGATCTGCACTTGCTGTCAGCATGCAGAAAACGAGCTTATTTGCTTCTGGTCTGTCCACAGAGGAAACTGATGTAATACAAGCTTCTACGGGTATGTCTCTTGGTGCTTTTTCTATCCGCTACTTAGTTGTACCTCTAAACTCCAAGAAGTTGTTCCTCACTAATTGTGAGCCACTGCTGCACCAAATCAAAACAAAATTCTTCTCTTGGTCAGTCAAATCCTTATCATTTTCAGGGAGACTACTACTTATAAACACTGTTATTGCTGGCATCACTAACTTCTGGTCCTCAGCATTCATCTTACCGAAAGAGTGTGTGAAACGGATTAACTCCCTCTGTAGTACTTTCCTGTGGAAAGGAAACATAGAAGGACATCCTACTGCTAGAGTTTCTTGGGAAACAGCTGTACTAACAAAGAGGCAAGGAGGACTGGGTGTCAAAGACTTACTTACATGGAATAAGGAGTGTACTCTTCGACTAGTTTGGATGCTCTTCTTCAGGCCAGGCTCATTTTGGGTACAATGGTTCAAGAAGGTAATACTAAAAGGATCCTTGCATAACTACTGGGCTATAAAACAAAGGCAGTCGTTTTCGTGGTTAGTGAACAAACTCATCAAGCTGAAGAAGACGGTTTTTCCTCTGATCAAGCTCTAAATACAGAACGGTGTTTCAGCAAGATTCTGGACAGACAATTGGTCACCTTTGGGAAACCTATCTGAGTTCCTCTCCTGTTCAAACTCAAGTTTAGGGATCCCAAAGTCAGCAAAAATCTCCTCTTTGTACCGCAATGGCAGTTGGAGACTTCCTCCAGATCGGTCCGATATGCAACTGGAGCTCTACACCTACTTGACAACAATACAACTTGTTGAAAGTGATGACTACTATGAGTGGGAGATCAATGGGAAAACCTATACTATGTTCCAAACAAAAGTTATATATGAGTACCTCCGTGACCCAATTCCTGACCAAAGCTGGACTACTCTTGTCTGGAACTCAGGAGGCATCCCGAGGCACTCCTTTCACACATGGCTTGTGATACAAAACCGTCTCCCAACACGAGACAGACTTCTTCGATGGGGACTACAAACAGATGATAGGTGTTTACTCTGCAATTCAGCATGTGAGTCCAGAGATCACATCTTCTTCTTTTGCAACTACAGCTTTTCTATCGAAACTGGACAGATACCATCGAGCAAATATCTACACTACCCCCTCCGGCTTGGCAAAGAACTCTTTACATCCAGGCTTGGTAATCAACCATGTATTGGATCTGGAATTGAGAGGAACTCTCGCTTGCACACGAGTACTCTTAAATCCACGGATCCATTATTTAGACTCCTGGATCAGCAAATAAGAAACAAACTTCAGAGCTTCAAGGATTCCAACCCGGTCAAATTGTCTCTGATGATGCAGTCTTGGATTCGCCGGAGCTAACTACTCACAGCGTTCCTTCTCTCTCGATGTGATAGTCTGATCTCTCCCCGCCGACCAGATTCTTCTCCAAACGGGCTTGGGCCTCTCACCGTCTCAATTAGGCTATTTTTGTGATTCTATTTGGCCATTTAACTAGAGCCTTTCAGGCTTGTAAAACATTTTGGGTCTTTATTTATTATTAAGAAAGCAGTTTTACAAAAAAAAAGAAGTAAAACTAAATAAGATATAAAGGTAGACAGAAAAACAGTTTTAGAACGTGATCTATATTTTGTACGTGGAAGGAATAAAGTGAGAAAATTTAGGGATTTAGATATTTTCTTAATTTTTTTTCCAACGTGAAGTTTGTATGTAGCGATTCAAAATCATTTTTTTAATTAATATTATTTGTTTTATTTTTTGTAATTCTTTGTTTTGCCAAATGTTAAATTTTGATTTGTCATGCAACTTACGCTTTAGTATATAAAGTATAAAGCAAAATGTATATATCATTCTTTCATAACCTTTAATTCCTAATTATCCGTTGTACCTATTACAATTGATATGATACATTTTTTTCGTTTGATCGTGGATATATAATACTTTGGGTACAATGGTTCAAGAAGGTGATACTAAAAGGATCCTTGCAAACTACTGGACTATAAAACCAAGGCAGTCGTTTTCGTGGTTAGTGAACAAACTCATCAAGCTGAAGAAGACGGTGTTTCCTCTGATCAAGCTCTAAATACAGAACGGTGTTTCAGCAAGATTCTGGACAGACAATTGGTCATCTTTGGGAAACCTATCTGAGTTCCTCTCCGGTTCAAACTCAAGTTTAGGGATCCCAAAGTCAGCAACAATCTCCTCTTTGTACCGCAATGGCAGTTGGAGACTTCCCCCCATCTCGGTCCGATATGCAACTGGAGCTCTACACCTACTTGACAACAATACAACTTGTTGAAAGTGATGACTACTATGAGTGGGAGATCAATGGGAAAACCTATACTATGTTCCAAACAAAAATTATATATGAGTACCTCCGTGACCCAATGCCTGACCAAAGTTGGACTACTCTTGTCTGGAACTCAAGAGGCATCCCGAGGCACTCCTTTCACACTGGCTTGTGATACAAAACCGTCTCCCAACACGACACAGACTTCTTCGATGGGAACTACAAACAGATGATAGGTGTTTACTCTGCAATGCAGCATGTGAGTCCAGAGATCACATCATCTTCTCTTGCAACTACAACTTTTATCTATGGTGAAAAGTAACCAGGCGACTGGACCTCCTCCCCCATCGAAACTGGACAGATACCATCGAGCAACTATCTACACTACCCCTGCGGCTTGGCAAAGAACTCTTTACATCCAGGCTTGGCAATCCACCCTGTATTGGATCTGGAATGAGAGGAACTCTCGCTTGCACACGAGTACTCTTAAATCCACGGATCCATTAGACTCCTGGATCAGCAAATCAGAAACAAACTTCAGAGCTTCAGGGATTCTAACCCGGTCAAATCGTCTCCGATGATGCAGTCTTGGATTCGCTGGAGCTAACTACTCACAGCGTTCCTTCTCTCTCGATGTGATTCTCCGATCTCTCCCCCTCCACTATCGCCGATCAGATTCTTCTCGAAACGGGTTTGGGCCTCTCACCGTCTCAATTAGCCTATTTTGTGATTCTATTTGGCCATTTAACTAGATTTCAGGCTTGTAAAACATTTTGGGTCTTTATTTATTATTAAGAAAGCAGTTTTTTTTTTAAAAAAAAGTAAAACTAAATAAGATAGAAATGTAGACAGAAAAACAATTTTAGAACGTGATCTATATTTTGTACGTGGAAGGAATAAAATGAGAAAATTTGGGGATTTAGATATTTTCTTAATTTTTTTTTTCCAACGTGAAGTTTGTATGTAGCGATTCAAAATCATTTTTAATTAATATTATTTGTTTTATTTTTTTAATTCTTTGTTTTGCCAAATGTTAAATTTTGATTTGTCATGCAACTTACGTTTTAGTAATAAAGTATAAAGAAAAATGTATATATCATTTTTTCATAACCTTTAATTCCTAATTAACCGTTGTACCTATTACAACTGATATGATACATTTTTTTCGTTTGATCGTGGATATATCATACTTTTTTTTTGCTTAAAATGGCCGCCATACTTTGGTTGATAATTTCTAATATAACTGCATGTTCATATGACCCTCATATAACTGTTCTATTAATAATTAAACATACTAGATTTTTTGGCCGCGCTACGCGCGGCTAGTCTCTTAAACAAAAATTTCAATCATATTATTTATATATATAATATATTGTATAATTAAAAACAGAAGAAATAAAATGTTAAACTAAATAGAAAAAGATAACGATTGACAAAAAAAATGTAATTAATGCAAGTAAAAATTTAATAATTAATACTAATAATAAACAATTATTTTTACAAAATATAGATTTTCTAGTTTTTCAACATAACCCTCGTTTTATTTTTGGTATAAATAACTTACATAATAATTACTGTAATATTTTTATTTGTAGTTTTATATTTTATATCTTCAAAATGTTGGTAGAAAATAACCACTATCAAAATCTGAAAAATTAAGTATATAAAATAAATTGATTTTTATTTAAATTTAAAATAATATTATATAAATTTAAGACTGTATATATTTTGTTTTTATGAATAATGTTTATTTATTTTATTTATTTATAAACTGGATGATATTAATATATCCTTGCCATTAATGTTTTAAATACCAAACTGAACATTAACTTGACATTGTAGGTAGGTCAATAGGCACACCGTTCAACTGTGTTGTAAATTTAATTTAGTTTTAAGTTAAGTATCTATATATATAATTATTTTATAAAACTTTTTATCATTGTTTGAAATTAAAATGATATGAAAATAAAATAAAAACTTTAAAAATAATATATAATATAATAAAAATAATTTATTTAAATAGATATTAGAAACATCGTAGCAGCCATCTCTCAGTTTACTATATTATGAATTCTTTTAAATTTATTATTTTACTTGTGTGTGAATTTTACTTTTCATACCTATTTGTATATATGAATATTTTACTATTCTCTGCTTTATTTATATATATGAATTTTTTTAATTTTATTTTTTTGGCAAATGTATCAAAGTCGTTTATGTTACTGTATAATAGTTCTATATTATTTGAAACCGAAAATGTGTAAGATGAAAGAGGTATATCAGAGTATTTGAAAAAGACACAAATGTTGCTAAAAAAAGAAAAGAAAAAGACACAAATATATAAAATAATTGCGTGGAAGTATTCACTGAAGAGAGAAAATCAATACAATATTATTTATTTAGCTCATCTCTGAATTGTTATCAACTATGTTTGCTCATGAGAAACCGACTAATTTTTTTTTTGAACAAAAGAAACTAATAACTTCTATCAAGTAAATAGTAATAAAAAAAAGATTGAGTAGGGGGCAAAGAGGAGTGTGTGACTGTGTGTAGGAAAGACGTGAACCTGAATGATTTTGAACCGATCGGTCAACGGCATCTCTTTGGGTGAGTGTTATTCTTCCATAACCATGCCTGAAAAACGATACCAGGGTCTATTTTATATATAATTTTATACTCATTTATAATATATTACATAGAAGTTCATACATTATAATGTTTAATTCTTTCATTCATAACAGTTAAATAACTATTTTTAGAGAAGTTGTCTTGAGTTTTCTTTCTAATCACAAAAAGTGTATACGTATGTATATATTAGACATAAAACGATAATGCAAATTTTTCTTTTTAAAAAGAAGAAATAATGAAATGTGTTAAATTTTTTATTTATTTATGCCAACTACTACTTTGGAACTCAAATCCTCAAAACATTACCAATGCATTTATTCATATAATTGGAGAGTTCTGATTTTATTTATAAAAATCTATTATATATTGAAATTTTGTTACTATATATCTTATGAGGCACGTGACGCTCAGAAATGAAAAGATGGCTCCTGTGTTAGACCATTTCATCATTGATACACTCCCAACCCGCTATGCCTTTCTTTCTCTTGCATCTGATCCTCTCATGTAGCCATCTTCATCCCTCACTTTCTCTCCTTATCTGACTCCAAAAGAAACCAGGAAAAAGGAAAGAAAACAATATCATATATACGGAGAAATGGAAAGAAGGAAATTAACAATCATGAGACAACTCAATCCAGCCAAGAGCTTTGTCCAATTTCATGTGGGCATATTCATATTTTTTTGGAAGATAAGTAGAAGCTAGAAGCAACATCACCTCAATGATTCACTCCAATCTAGAAGGATAATTGTTTGTCTGAAACAAAGACGTTTAGTACCATATAGCTCTATGTAAGCTTTAAAGAACTGTATAACCCCATGGTAAATAAAATATATGCACCAAACCTCTCCGACGCTCGCAAAAGACTCATCCTCCATGGAACTCACCTTGTGAACCTTCTAATTCGTCTCCAGCTATGGCTGTGGCAGAATATATTCATCAGATTTAGTTAAAGTTTAGAAGAAACTAAACATATATGGAAATTTCTAATTTTGAATGTTTTCCTTGCTGTAAGACACTCTTACAAAGCCTCCGTAGATAGCCACCAATAACAAACATTACTGAAAAAACAATAATCAAGATGAGAAGTTTGTGAGATTTATAAGTTACATAAAGTTAATGTTTGACCAAAAACTCTGATTTTAAAAATGTTACATTTTTCTATCTACAGAACTGGATTTAAAACACACACTAACCTTCATTGTAGACAGAATGTAGAAGAATAACATTCATGTTAAGGAGCTGCCTGTTTCTGAGCTATTAACATGTTCAGTCACTGAGAATTGTGAAATTTTAGTATTAATTGAAAAGGATGCAAATGAATACCGATCCAAAACCACAGGATACACTGAAAATCCGAGGCTCTAGAGTGAATCTCTCTGCTGGTTTGTATCGATTCTACCACTTCTGTCCTTATCAAGCATCTCAAATACGGTCTGAAAAAACAAACAGAACACCAAACAGTTTATTTAAACTCCAAAGACTCTTGATATGTTATCATTCAACCCCATTGTTTTTTTTATAACTTACCCTCCAACACTGAAGACTGTATAAAAGTGAAGTAAACTCTTTCGGTCCTGCAACGTGAGGCCATTATTAAAATTATTATAATACTCAAAACCAGGCTAAAGCAAGAAGACTAATTCAAAGATGATTCTTTCAACTTGAATTACAATAATGGAAAC
>JABAYD010005289.1:0-26162 GCA_014822095.1 Diplotaxis tenuifolia | reverse complement strand
GAAAAAAAATAATCTCCTAAAACGTCAAATATTAAGAGACAGAGGGCGTAGTAGTTAACTCTTGAGAAAATTATACCTCTGGTAGATAGTTTTTTTTTTGTTTTGAGAAGTGATAGATACACAATGATTTATATTAGGAAAAGTAATCTAATAAAATAAATTATATGATATGTGATTGATTATAATTTATAGAAGAGGATGGAAGAAAATGTTTTAAGAAAATGATACATATTATTTTGAACGACAAAACTTTCCAATAATATGAGAACACAGTTGATTTTTCGTTTAGGAATCACAAATATGCATAGGGTTCATGAACATGCAGTTCAGTTGACAAGATTGATGCAAGCACAATTGCATGTCAATGGTGATGCGCTTGATCAATGATGATGAACGATTTCATCGACATTGATGGTCTCCGTTAAGAAATATTAAATTTCATCATAAAAGTAAGAAACTGATTCTTTGTATTTTTACATATATTTTTCATTAAATTCTTTTCAAATAACATTCTTATAAAATCTATATAATATTGAATAACACTAAAATTTAAATAAATTAATAAATTACATAATTGAATAACACCAGAATTTAAAAGAATTGATTAAATAGACAATTTGAATAACAATGAAATTTAATGGAAACCATAATTCCTTCTAATTTTATCAAATTACTAAATCCAATACCTCCACTTTAGACTTTGTGGTCTTCCGGTCTCTAGTCCACTTTGACCATTTCAAGAATGACTCATACACACGTTAAGTTTTTAAATGGTAGAAGCATTTTCTTACAAACTATCTTAGCCGATTAACTGGAAATAAACAATAATCATCATTATACACTTCAGTTTTTAAATGCTAGAAGCAGTTTAAAAGGAAAAAATCTTGTTATAATTGGTTACTTCAGTTTAGCACACATAAAAAAATTGTTCCTTCAGGCAAAGTTGTGTGTTTAAACCATATCTACAATTACAACACAACTTTCCATTTCACAAGGATATATGATAAAAACGATTTTATTCTATATATTATTCTTCTGTAGTCTCCTGATTAGAATGAGCTTTGGAAATTGGATTTTTGTAAGATTACTTAATTATTGAAGTTTTCTCAATAATTGAAAATAATTCCAAAAAATAATTTAAAAAACGAGACAATAGTCATCGACTCACCCTCTTTGCGTTGTCTGGGCCTTACCTCTGTCCTTCACAGTTCACACTCTTTCCTTCTTCAAAGTTTCTCTCCTTACTAATAAACTCTCTCTGTAGATTTACCAAAGCTCAATCTCTTCCTCTCAGGTAAAAAACTATCTCCCAAACTCTCAAGGTACTCTCTTCCTCACAAAGCTTCAATTTTTTTCCTTTTCTGCTGTCTCCGAATCTGATTCTTTTCATGCATTCACACTCTTTTGTGGGTTCTATGCTCTTCCTTTGACTATATAACTTTAATCTGTTTTCAAGAAGTGGGTTCTTGATTTCACTCCTCAAGATCAAAGCTTTAGTTAATACTCCTTTCATCACATGTCGCTTCTACTTGCTTGTTAGATTCTCAGCTTTCTTCTGCTGATTTGGATTTCAATTTGTGTACTTTGGCTTAGTTATCTATAAAATTTGTACTTTCTTACATCATGGTTGCAATTAATTGGTTATTTCAATTTGCATGTGACATCTTCTGTTGTTCATTTTGAGGAAAGATTGTGCTTAGGTGTGATTTGCTTCTGTTATTCTATAAAGTCTGTTCCTTTTATTGTCCCAGGTTGAAAAAATCATATTATGGTATTTGTATAGCTGTGTGAGAGGATTAAGAGTGTTTGTTGAAGATGAAGAAACAATCAAGCAGAAGCCAAAGAGGGAGCAGAGGTATCAAAGGGAAGCATGTTGTGCAGATATGTGTTCTGCTTGGAGTTTGCATCTGGTTAATCTATCAAGTGAAGTATTCTCATGACAAGAAGAAGGAGTTCTATGAGACAGATGGCAAGAAATCGACGGCTTTGTTAGAGAATGAAGATGGGATGGTGAAGCTTGGGAGAAAAGATCTTCTTCCCGGTTATCATAACCAGAACGAGAAAGAGAGGCTTGTGGAAGAAGAGGAAGACGAAGAAGAAGAAGAGAAAGAGAGCAAGAGTAAAGTAGAGAATAGTAGTCCTCACGAGGAAGAGGAAAAAGAAGATGAGGATGAAGTAGCTGAAGAGGATGAAGAAGATAAGAACAAGCTAGGAGAGGAAGTAGTTGAAGAGGATGAGGAAGATAACAAACATGAAGAAGAAGAAGATGAAATTGATGAACACGATCAAAGTAAGACCGTTGGAGATGCTGATAAGGATGATGAGTTGCTTCAAGAAGAGAAGGAGAAAGAAGCAGAGACTAATCATGCAGATGAGATTGATATGACTGTTCATGAGGCACGGGAAGAGCATTACAAGGCTGATGATGCTTCCAGCGCAGTGTCTCATGAGTCTCGGATACTGAACACGGAGAAGTTGAAAGAAACTTCTGCAAATTCAACAGGACCATCTCAGGAGAACAGTTCCAATGCCACTATAAGCGAGGGTGAGGTTCAGAAGGAACTTGTCTTGAAGTTAGGAGAAGCTGTGGAGAATACAACCACAGAAGTGAAAGAAGGTGATAGTGTTTCATCCAATTCCGAGAATCCTGTAACTGAACTGAGAGGTGAAACAGTTAGTGGCAATTCGACAGAAGCAGTTCTTGAAGCTTCAGGGTTTTTGCAGAATGAAACAAAAATCATGCAGGAACGGAGTCAAGAAGGTGCACCACTTTCGGGATCCTCTGATCTACAGACTGTTGTCCAACTTGAGCAGACCCGTAATGAAACTGTTCCCAACATCACAGTTTCTGCGAACATTACCAACACAGATTCCATTCAAGATGAGTCCAGGAACTCAACTTCAAAGTCTTTTCTAACTGAAAACGTATCTGGGTCAAACACAACTGAGGTGAAGGAGAGTTCAAGGTCTGAAGGTGGTGAGGAAACAGAAGAAAAGGAGGAAAGTTTAAACCATTTTGCCACAGAGCAAACGGAGGAAGCAGATGATACTCCTGAAAGCGCAATGTTGCAAGAAGAGAGAGAAGCTCTCACTGATACACAGACTCTGCCGGATATAAATATAGAAGGGAAAGAAGAAGATGAAGAAGAAGCGATGGCAGCAGAGTAAATGGAGTTCCAATGGAAAGAAAATGGACAAGTTAATGTGAATGTTATCGATGAGTTTTTCTGCTTTTTCAGCTGTCTTAGTAAAAGCTAAAAACATGTGTCTGTCTCTGTGACTTATGTTTCCAAAAATGTATATTCATCTTGAACCTTGGCTACGGATTTTCTTTCACTGGCCCTAGTCAGCTAACTGGGAACTGGTCTCTAACTGTCTGAAAGACTCACATCTTATAGATAACATGAGGAATTAGCAACTCAAAAATGCTATTGTGGATAAAATTTTATTTCTCTTTTATAATCATCACATGTTTAAGGAGGATTTTGCAAATCAATTCTGCAAATATTGATTCAAAAAGTGATATCCATACAAATTTCTGTAAAATCAATAACCACCGTGAAGACGTGGACAAGAGCTTTGACAAGAGAGAGATACCATTACCACATCGCTACTTAATCCTCTTCTCAGAGCACCAAAGATACAATGAGGCTTGTGTTAAGAGCGCTATTAGTTGGTGCGGATGGAGAGGTCTTGGAGCTGCTTTGGATCGACTTCCGAGGGAGTTCTGGTTAGGGCACATTGCGCAGTGGTTGTCTTTGGGAAAGCTATTACATCTCTTATGGAGCTCGCACCTGCTAGCATCATTACCATCCTATCTAATCCATAAGCAATTCCACCTGCAACAATATACCAAATGCTCAACAATCATGCTTGCACAATCTTGTTCAGCTTCACCACAAGAGTGCCATCAAGTTATGACATACCATGAGGAGGAGCACCCATGTCCAGAGCCTCCAGAAGATAGCCAAACTTTGCTTCAGCCTGTTTGTAGAAAATAACATGAGATAATGCTTATCAGTAAAAAACCAAACAAAGTGATTCTCACCTCTTCAGCTGAGATGCCGATGATCTCCAAAACCTTTTCTTGGACATCCCGCTTATATATCCTCAAACTTCCTCCACCAATCTGGTATACATGGAGACAGTATATCAAAAGTTCTCACAAACCATTGTTCAAGAAAATGAAAATGGCTAAGCTGTTTATCTATACCTCCACCCCATTATAGACCATGTCATAGGCAAGAGCTCGTGCAGAAGGTAAGTCATCCATATCTTCAGGCCTAGGAGCTGTGAATGGATGATGTAATGCCTGAACAGAGAAGATATTTCATATCAGCAAACAATATAAAATGGCTTAGTCTCATCATGCAAGATTTAAATTATGAACTGACGGACCTCAAGCCTCTGCTCTGGTTCATTCCACTCAAACATTGGGAAATCTGTTACCCATAGAATGGAGTGCTTGGACTATATAATAAACGAGAAATATCATTAACCTGATATATACTGTCATAAGAGGAAAACAGAAGTGACTGGCAAATTGAGAAGCTTACATGGTCGATCAAATCCATGTCATGAGCTACAAAGAGTCTTAACCTGTCGAGGGTTTTATTAACAGAAGTAGCAGGACCCACTCCAAATAAAATAAGATCACCAGGCTTTGCTCCACATTGTGTCACAAAGTTTGTTTTACTCTCCGAGTCTAAACTAGACACTAATGCTGCAACTCCTTCGAGCTCGCCTGCATCATAAGTTTAGACCTAATCAGAGCTGAATGTACAAAGTATAACTATATGACTATTACTAAAAAAAATTACAGAGATAGATCTATTTACCATTATCCAAAACCTTCAAGAAAGGCAGACCCTTTGCTCCAGATTTCATTGCTTCATTGTACAAATCTCCTTTTTTGAGAGCTGAGTTTGAATACTTTTTAGCACCCAAAGGCACACGTAATACCTTAATGATTCCACCACTTTCAATGGCCTCCGTGAAAACCCTGAAGGACGATTCTGTGAAAACATTCGACACCTGCAGTTTCAGAAGTTACACTTTAAAATAGACTTCGGAGCTTCTGTACATTAAGATATATATACTTCTTTGTAACATTAACAGAAATAACCAAGATGCAGATAATATTACATCTTTCAACTCAAGATCAAATCTTGTATCTGGTCTATCTGACCCATATCGATCCATTGCATCAGCATACGTCACTCTTGGGAATGGATCAGGTAGCTGGATACCTTTAATCTCTGAAAAGACCTGCACAAGAAGGTCAAGCTATAAAGAAAGGCACATCAAACTAATATTAAAGTACAGAGATCCACATAGAAAATGATGAACATAATTACAGTACCTAACACATCAGGAATTAACTAGTTTCTAACATATATCTTGAAAACATTCTTGCATCAGAGCCACACAAGCAAAAAAAAATCATTAAAAACAACTCAATGGAACCCTAACCTTACGGATAAGATCTTCATTCAGCTTCAGCATGTCCTCCATAGGCATGAAAGCCATTTCCATATCAAGCTGAGTGAATTCAGGTTGTCTATCAGCTCTTAGATCTTCATCTCTAAAACATCTGATCAACCGAAATAGAACGCAGGAGAGAAAACGTCATTTGCATGAAAAGTCCTACTTTTAATGGTAAATGAAGTCTGATGAGCCACATATGCCAGATAGTCTTATTCTGAATCAAGCTTAAGAACCAAAGATACATACCTTGCTATCTGGTAATATTTGTCAAAACCAGAGACCATTAACATTTGTTTGAAGAGCTGCGGACTTTGTGGCAAAGCATAAAATGTTCCTGACTTCGAAAGAAACATTTCATAGAATCAGATCCATAAACTATGATGAAAGCTTATACTGGAGGAGGACTTAATTCTCCAACCGGGATTAAATGCACCTGAATTCTTGAGGGGACCAAATAATCTCGTGCGCCTTCTGGGGTTGATCTAGAGAGTATTGGAGTTTCAATCTGGCACAAGTAACAAACCAAGACCAAAAAAATTAAGACAGATAAAGAAAACTTTGCAGAGCCTGTTTCAAGTGGAGAAGGAGATACCTCAATAAAATCATGCATGTCTTCTAAATACCTCCTAATTAGCTTCACCACATTATGGCGTAGAACAATATTATTCTTCATTTGCTGACGGCGTAGATCAAGACACCGGAATCTAACATAAGACAAACAAAAGCCAATACCATCAGTAAGCACTTGGAACAAAAAAGACCAACAATAAAAGATAAATCATACAGCTAATATTTCACCTCAAGCGAATGTCTTCTTTAACTGAATCTTTTGTCTCGTCTGAAGTAGTAACCAGGAAAGGAAGCTTTGCCCTCACAGGATTCAATATTTCAACATGCTCTGCAACTACCTAATGCAATCAACATACTACACTCCTCAACTTTCGTGAAAAACATAACATATACATACGGCTAAGCTAAACGAGAAGAGAACGCATACCTCAAGGGATCCAGTTTTCATCTTCTTGTTGACAGATTCATTTGGCCTAGTACGAACAGTACCTTCCACCGAAACAACGTACTCAAGCCTCATGTCATTGACTAAGCCATGAGCCTCAGGAAACTCATCCGGAAGCGTCCTAACCTAAAATTTCAAAAAACTTTCAAACCTCAACAAATAAGTTGAACAGGTTCGAATCAAGTATAATCATTTCGGACCAAAGAACAAGTAAAAAAACCATTAACTGATCAAAATTAAGCACTACTTCATTATATCATTCACTCACATTAAAGAGTGCATTGTTAAGAAGCAAGTTCTAAACACTAATCTATAGTTGACTAATACTTAACGACTTTTAAGCAAAGTGTAAAAATTTAGCTGAGATGGGACACCTGGACAATGCCGGTATGATCTCGAAGGTTAAGGAAAGTGAGACCTCCATGGACTCGGTGAAGGGCGACCCATCCGCAAAGGTGGACTCTTTTACCAACATCGTCTACTGATAAGTCACCGCAAAGTCCAGTGCGCGAAACCCATTTGAGAACAGACGGAGGAGAAGGATTTGACTTCACTACGGCGTCACCGGAGGCAGCCAAGGAAGCTGAATTGCAGAAGGTTCTTCGCTGTATGCTTCTCGGTTTGGGTAAGAAGAATGAAACGGCGGCGTTTGAGGCGGATATGGCCGTGGCGGAGACGAAAAGAGAGAACGAAGCATGTCGAAGAGGCAAAGTTCGGAGTAGGAGAGACATCTTTGAGACGAGAGAGTAGCTAAGAGAGGCAAAGGTTGAGTTTTTCAGAGAGGATGAAGAGTTGAATAAATCAGTTTGATCGAACCAATTAAATTGGTTTAGTTTGGTTTAGCTAAACCGAAATTGAGGATTTTGATTGGAATGACTAATAAGTGCAATGCAACTTGTTTAGAAAATTATAACTACTCAGGATCACTAATCAAAATCTGGTTATCTGATGGAGGCTCAGCTCCCAACAGGGAGAGCTAATTCTATTAATCAGGTGATCAAACCAATTAAAAAATTGATTTGGTTTGGTTTAGCTAAACCGAAATTGAGGATTTTGATTGGAATGAGTAGTACAATGCAACTTGTCTAATAAAATTATAGAAAAAAAAAAGAACTTCAGAAACACTAATCAAAAACTTGTTATCTGATAGAGCCTTCCAAAAGGGAGAGCTAATTCTATACAAATCCATAATTAGTCATTATTCTTATCCCCACCACCACCACATCAGTTCTGATACCTCCCTCTTCCAAGTTTCTTCATTTACAATGTCTCTTCTTATGTCTGGCATGTGCTAGGTTGTGGAAGAAATCTACAAATACTTGCTCGTAATCTGGCATCTTTCCATAACCTGCAAATGCATTTTCAAAGACTATTATTAACTTCATTCATCTGAGAAAATCATATTCGAAGCTTCAAAATACAAACAAAACTTGCCAGGAAAGTAATTGACGTCAATAACATAAAACACGTTCTTGCTCCCATGTTCTCTGATCATGTCTATGTTGAAAAGCCGAAGTCCCTATCATAAGAAAGCAGCAACCAATTAAAACCAAAAAAAAAAAAGAAAGAAAGTGAGCAAGCAAGCAAGTTTATTATACCAATAAGGTTCGTAGCTCTTTCACAAGGGCCTCGAGGAAAGACTTTGGAGGAAGCTCAGCAACACTAGGGTCCAAGTCTGCGTTGTCCGCTGAAGCAGCAGAAGATGAAACCCTCGGGAATTTGAAGGCGCCTTCAACTTTGGCTTTGTCGCAGTTACTTATATTTGGCAGAGAGAACCGCCTCACTACTTTTATGATATCACCTACCACAAAAACCTTGAACATAACTCCACCTTCAGGCACCCAAAGAAAAAAAGAATCAAGATGCATTCATTATTTTGAAAAAGGACAGTTGCATGGTGAAGTGTAATGTAAAACACAATAGTACCATGATTAACAAACTCTTGCAGGACTAAAGGTGGATCAAGTTCTGCAAGCGAGCGCCTGTCATAAGCTAAGAACAACTGGTGTGACTTTGCAGTTCCATCGATCCAGAGTGGCTTTGCAACTGAGACAAAGTTCAAATAATTAAGTTTGATCCAGTTATATCATTTACTCATAATCATCATCATATATATAAGAATATAAGAACAATTAGTAGCAAGAAGATATGTTAAGTTGTTGTACCTAGTGGGAATTTAAGACCAGCTTCAACAACTTTATCAGCACTAGATGCTGAATCTTTCAACACGACCATTTGCTTTGGAACTAACATGCTGCCTACAAGGATTTACCAAAGCAAAGATTACTTACAGAGAGATTTAAGATAGTTATTGATTTCAATGTCAAAAGGACAAATGAGAACCAGTACCGCTGCAATCAGACAGCTTCAAATCTGCCATGCCCTGAAGCATCGATTGTCGATTATATATACGCTGGATTGAACTTGGAGGATCAAGCACAGTCACTTCCGGGTGTGTCTGCTGATAATCCTAGAAACAAAGTCAGGCCAACATGAGATTGTGGAACAAGATATGGTGTTTGACAACAGTAAGCTCATGAAATGGATCTCATGGGTTAATAGTAATCTAAGTTCTCTAAAACCAAAAGGCAGACAATTTTGCTAACCTCAATAATCTCTTGCCACTCTTTTCCCAGTAACTGCAAGCGCATAATCATATAACCCATTAGTTTTCCAGCAGAAACACAGATAAAAGAGGATCAGTTAAAAGCATTCATATAGTTCTCACAAACCTTATGCAAAACAACATCAAATGGTCCTTGTTCAGAAAGTGGACGGTTCAAATCGATGGCGACAAAGCAAATGCCTTTTCTCCTAATATAGACACACAAGTAAGTACTGTTAGCGCTTTATTCAAAAACTTTGCTGGAAAACGAAGCAAAAGTATTTGACCAGACGTCACACTGAAGACATTAAGAAATATTTATCCCTCAACTATAAAAAAATCCTTGTTTGAGAGATTCTAAGACATGATACAGTATTATAAGTCGAACCGGTCTTTGTTTTAAGTTTTGACTAAAACATCCATGTGGCTGAATAAGATTTCCAAGCCATAGAAAAGGCAAACATCTCAAGTATATTATTTTTTAAAAGTCAAACTTCAACAGAGACTAATCCAGAAGGATCTACACCAGGAATATTCCCATAGAAACAAAGGTTCCTGATACCAAAGGCATACTAAGTGTGAGAGTCTAAGCAAGGACAACACACATGGGCAAAGGACAAGACAATAGGTAGTGGATATGGTCCTCTACAATATAATCAGGCAAACAAAACAGTAACTAATACCAAAAACAACAACCAAATCTAGGCAAAATGTCAAAGTCCATACTTTTGAAAATTTGAAAAAGTAATTGTCGGTTCTGTTTTGTACGCCCAAACATAAGAACAATCGTCTCCATGAATTAAAAAAAAAAAAAGAAACTTTGATGAAACAGAGAAGCATTTTGTGTTGTGTGTTTTTCATTACCTAGCCATGAGTTCAAGCTTGGGCTGCAAGAAACTCTTCTTCTTTTTGGAAGTCAGAGCATACCCAACAACCAGTTTCTGAATCTGCTGAAACGGATGCTGCTGAATCTGAAACGGCGACGTTTCCGCGCTCACCACGTCTCCGTCTACGTCACCTTCTTCGTCGTCACCTCCGTGTGGCACCATGTTATCTCCTTCCAATCTCATACCACCGCAGGAAAACCCTAAATTGCGCGTAATCCCCAAATTACGCCTTAATCTGGCGGTTTCGATTTCTCCGGAAGCGAGAGTCCCAAACATTAATAAAGAGAGAGAGAGAGAGATGGGTATGAAGAAAGGAAGATCCTTTATAAGATCCCTCGAAGATTCTATCTCCGCTTACTCGCAAAAAATGGTAAGAATTGGCACTTCCCTAAACGAACACAGAGGAGCGAGAGAGAGAGAGATGAGTCCGAAAAGAGAAAACAGAGAGATATGAGATTTGGGAGAATGATGTTGAGGAAGAGATTGGAGTCGGAATCAAATATTTATAGAAGAAGAAGAATGAGAGATTGAAAAGAAAATTGCAGAAGAAATGTGATTTATAAATTTATTTTCCCCATTTATTAGAATACACTGAAGCTGTCAGAGGTTTTCAGAAATCACAATACTTTTCCACGTATTATTCTTTTTTTTTACAACCCTTTTTGAATCCCACCTAATTTTTTTTTTTTCAATTTGTCAATGAGTTCCACGTAGCCTCTGCATCAAAATCCATATTATATCTTTTTATTATATGGTTCCAAAAGTATTTTGATGTGTTGTTAAAGTGACAAATCAAATCGTTTTTCCTGTTTGCTTTTTTGATAATATGAACTGGCTACTGTTTTTTGGCGACTTAAACAAACTCAATCACGAATTTGTAACGTCTGGTAAATGATTAAGCAGTCGCAAAAGTTGTGAGATATGTGATAATAGTTACAGATCATATATTGAAAATGTATTCGATTGAAACGTTTTCTACATTCACAACAACATATAAAACTTCTGGAGAAGATGTTGAGTGTCCGTGTTTGATATTTGCTGGCTGTTGAGTAACTCAAATTTTTATAACTTTTGCGTTAGTTTGTGGGCACGTATGATTACCATATTTTATCAAAAAAAAAGAGTTGTTAATTTGGTAGATAATTAGTTGTTTCTATTTATATTACGGCTGGTTTTCTTAGTGAAAAAGAGTTGCCATGAGTTCCACATGGACTGCGATGGCTCCTTGGGCAGGCTAGACGCCTAGAGTTGAAGGCCATTAGGGTATTACCATGGGTGGACGCAACTCGCAAGTGGAGTAGAGGTGTGGTAAGTGTCACATTCTCATTTTTGTTTGAGAAAATAACTACGATAGCAATAAAAAAAAATTTGTCACAAATATAACACTTAGAATTAAAAATGATCAAAATAACAGTTAAATGTTTTATAAATTATTTATGTTTACTCTTTAGATTAACTAATTTTAGACTTTTTGTTAGAGTTGAGAAGTGAGATTCTGGGAAACAGATTTTCAATTTAACAAAATTAAAAAAAAAATCAAAAATTTCAAAATAATTTTTTTTAGTCATTTTAGTTTTTGATAGCTATTTTTGTGACATAAACTTAAAATGTGCTATTTGGAAGTTTTGTCTTTTTTGTTTTGCTCGAGTAATTCGTCTAATACTTATTTATATATTCCTATACTAAATCTTTTTCTTTGATTTTAGGAAAAGCTAAAGATTCAGGCAAACTTGTTTGATTAATTATGTGTTGTTAGTCTACTAAGTTCGCACCCGCATGCATGTTTGATAGTAATCATACGTGCCCACTACTGAAATCATTAAAAATAATTTTGATATAGTCCATTTATTTATTGGTACATACAAAAGTTAAGATAAGCACAATTAATATTTTATGAAATAGAAAATAAATGTTGTACAATGTCTTAACAGATAACTTGAATGTCTTTTCTTGGTGGATCAGATCTTAGATCACATCTAATTAAAAATGATAAATGTAAAGGTTAAGTCTATTGATTTCCAACTTATATAATATTTTAACATATATAATAATTAATCAGGGGATAAATGTAATTTACTTTACAAAAAATATGTAACAATAGGCAATATGCTAGGGAATATGCTCTCTTCTTAGTTAGCAGAAGAGTCTCTTGTATACTTAGAATCTTCCTTTAAGTTTAGATAGATTAACCCAATATTAAATCACATAATCATTACCTCATTAGTAGTAAGCCCTTTTCACGTTTAGAGAATTTATCGTGTAATTATTTAGTTATCAATATCATCCACAATACTTATTAAAATATATTGTTTTCAGTTGTTCTGTAAAACATGTGATTCTAGAATTCATTTGCATATGGTGCAGATAGAATACGATACTTGATGTTATAGATATATACACACACATTGACATGACTTATCAGGTGCTGACGATTAACTAATTGTAGAATTAGAATCATATACCCAGTTGACTTATCAATATTGTCGGAGATAGAGATATGTTCATGTTTGCGAGGATGCCATCAAATTTATATGAGATTGATCGTTTACTTAATTACAATTTACAAAGTAATGCATATGCTTTTATCCTACATCTGACAGTTGACTTCCATAAGAGTCTAATTCTCTATTTTTGGTGAATCGAATATGTGTATATATATATATATATATATATATACGTCAAGATGAGAAAAAATAGAACTTCCCTGTAGAAGTATAAAAGACAACGTCACATGGAAAACATGCATCTATGCTTATTCGCTAGATGAGCATTGTTCATTCACCTAACGGATTCGGTCTTAGTGAAGTCCACAATGTTAAAATACAACTCTCAAGTTGAACTACTATACATTCTATGTATCTTCTTGTTTTAATATTGTTTCCGAGAGTCCAGTTCTGAGATAAATACATTAGTTTAAAGTCTTACATGCCCATGCATATATTTTTTTAGTTAAAAAAAAAATCTTCGTGTATTTATTTTGGAGGTAGAAGATAAATACACCACCTGGTACATATATATTTCAAGTATAGTATACTAATAAGATATTTATTGATAATATGGATTGTGTTGTGTTGTCTCTATCTCTGTGTATATATGTGTACCACTAAGTGGGAATAAAAGGTACATAAGAACATCAAAACTTCAAAATGCATCTTAGTGGAATTTCATACATCCACTAATCTTTTGGCATTATTGTCGACTTTTAGCCCTTTTTGTGGATGTTTAGTTGGATTTTGTTTTAGGTGAAAATAATATATAAATGTGGCTATGTGTTGTAATTTGCAAGTGCACTATAACATATCCTCCGCTTTTAACATCAACTTTATAAACTTTAGTTCTCTTTATTGTCAAAACTCTTTGATAATAAGTCAATAACAAACATTCATAGATTATACCTCTCATTTCTCTCTTACAAGGTCTCTCGTTTAAAATTCATTCCTGAAAAAAGGGTTATATTCAAGGTAAACCCAAAAGTACGTATTAAGATAGTGAGTTTTTTATTAAGATTAGAACCGACTCGTTAGGCGTATAGCAGGACTAAAATGCATTCTATAAAGCTAACAACAAATATATATATAATATATACAACGTCTTGACTCTTCTTTTCATAGTTTGCTGGCATCTCCATGAATTATGTCTAGCTTGTGTACGATTAAAATGTATAATATATAAAGCTAGCAACAAATCCAATAGAAGGCAAAGATTTGTAGTCTTGGGAGTTAGCATATATATCAAGCCGAATCTGAACTAAATTGTTTTAAGTCAAAGGGAAAAAGTAGTTGTATATATATACATATCCTGTTTCATTACTTTATACAAAAGCACATTAAAAGATGTAGACTTATGAAACTCCATGAGTCGTTTGTATTGTTCATAGGACATATAAACAAATTGTATCCTAACTATACAAACATATACAACCACAGAACCAAAAAAAAAAAACAATATATACAACGACTTAGAGATTGTCGTATATACATACAATCTACAAACCTTTTGTAGTGGGAGAGTAGGAGGTTGAGGCACACTCAGAGGCTAGAGCATAACATAAATGATGAACATGCCATCAAAACTGTAGTTGTAGGATTTTGAAATCTGCTTCTCATAGATCAAGGAGATGCATACGAGATGTCGGGACAGGTGGAAGTTAAGTACTTGAGGGCACGTTCCAATGTTTGGAATGCTGTTGGGCAGACCAACAAGATCGAGGACTGTTTGCTACAGCGAGCTTTGACTTGGTGTCGAGTGGAGTAAAGCAAGGACTCATGCACTTTCTCTGCTGAATCATTCTTACAGATTTTGAGAAAAGAAATTAATAAATGGAGTGTGACTAAGAATATGATTGAAGTTACAAGTTTGTTTAGACTATACATTAGTTCAAATTCTGATTATGTACAAAACTATAAGGTAACATAGGTAAATGGTGTGATTCTATATATTGTTTCTTCATTTAGAAAACCAATAAATGGTACATGCCAAGCTTCCATATCTGACTTCGTAAAATGCTACAAACATTACAACATCATCCACTGTAACTGCTTTTTGATTTAGAGCTCAGCTGTGGTTTTTATTGCCTTTCCGACAACCTAAACCAATTTTGGGCTCTCAAAAAAGGTCAGAAAATTTGAGTTTTCCTGAAGGATGAAGCGAATTATAATTAGGACGCTGGTTGAACCCTGTTCCAAGTACGAGGATCATCAGCGAGTTCGTTGATCCTGTTGTTGCGGCTTTCTTGTATGTAGGCTACACCAGCCCAAAGCCCCCTTATAAGTAGAATGCTCGTAAATACAATAGTCCCAAGTGTGCAAGCTACCTGCATTCAACCATGTTAAATTACATTCATGTAAGTAAGACACAAGAACATCGAAGAATATGAAAGTTTAGCTCAAAGTGTTCAACAACAGAGAGTCAAGATACACTTTTATCTTGATGTAGATATGCAAACGGACTGATCCACATGCCTATTCATCTATAAAGGTAAATAAAGTCCAAAGATTTATAAGCAAAATAGAAGGGAGAGTCAAGTAATGAAAGAACCCAACAGAGAGGTGGTGCTTAACTTGAAATCAGTAACATTTTTCTAATTAGCAGGACATTCTTAGTATGACTTTGTTGTATTTTCCATGAATTCACTGCAACTACTAATTAAAAACAGCTCTTAGCTTGATGCATAGCCTCTCTAATACAAACTTATGACATAAACAGTCTTCTACCATAGTAAGCTAATCCAATAACAAAGATACATCTCAATCAATAGTAAAGCAACAACACAATCCACTCCTTGTTAACTACCAACAAGACTAAAGCTTTATAATACAATGGATCTTAAGAGTATAATTACCTCGAGAAAGGCCTTCAAGATCCACAGAAAAGCAAGTATAAGTACGCCATTCACTGAGAACCCCACCTACATTGACCAAAAGAAAAAATCGATGATTAGCTTAAAGGTTGTCCCTTTGATTAAATCCTCTATAAAGGTGGAGACTTTACCAGCTTGGTGGAGATGGAAACAGGCAAGATTGATCGAACGGCTCTCCTTGCTCTCTTCGAAACCTTTCTAAAGACATTCTCGACGAACCTAAGTAAAAGATCCAAGCTTCTATCTTCTTCTTCCTCCTCATGATCGTCTTCCTCTTCGTAATCCTCATCATCGTACCCATACTCCGGTCTGATCTTCCTGTCCCAGCTCCTCGTACCGTCGTCGAAACCATCATCCCTCCTCCTTCCCTGTTCAAAACCCAGAACATAGTTTCAGAAAACTGAATCGTGTAACGAGTGGACAAAGACAAAGATCGAATCTACGTTGATGAAGTCGCGGGGTCGCCGGGAAGCGAAAAGGGAAGAAGGGAGATCAGGGATTCTGGTTCTGGAGAAGATTAGGGTTTTGGGAGAGAGTGGAGATCGAGTTCGGGTTGAGAGAAGAGCGAGACGAGGAGAAGAAGGCGATGAGATTGATGCGGAAGATGGCATTGCTCTCAGCAGCTTCTTACTTTTTCTTTTGTTTCTCTGTTTTGTAAGAAAAATTGAATTATTGATGACGTAATAAAATATAGTATTTTATTCTAAAAGCCCAACAATTCTATTTGTATTTTCTTAAAAATATTGATAATTAATATTAAAATTGAATAAATTTGTGATTCTTTGGGATTTTGATGAATTTTAATGTGCTCAAGAAAATGAAAAAAACGGCAACAATTTTATTCTATATGCGTCTTAAAACATTATTATCTTTTTAAACATACATGTATAACATTAAAAACATATATCACCTGGATGTGAAACTAATAACAACGGTATTCAATGCATATAACAGAACTATATGATAGCCCATAAATACATGTCTACTAAAACAATATTTATTTTATAATAAATTTTTTATTAGACATCGATATTTAATACGAAACGGATGAAGAATTTGATTAATACAACAATTGCCTCACAAGAACATTAGAGAAGCATCCAAAGTTTAAATGATTTTCGATTGTCTAGATCGATGAAGTTGTAGCCGACGATCAGGTGGGATGGTGCTAAAAGAGATGAAGACCTCTTAAAGGCCTTAAAGTGAATTTACTCTGTTCGGCTCCACTAGGGACTTGCAAAACATTTTCTTGTGCGCTGTGGTAAAGTTGTCTCGACTGTAAAGGTCAAGATTCAAGAACATGAACTCTAGATAGGTAAAGATTCGAGTCTTCCGTGTGCAAACACTATGTTCAGACCAAATTAGTTTATGTTTCTGATGGAGTTGTGAAGAACGAACACGTCAAAGAGGTTATTCATGCCTTTACCAAAAAAATGGAAGGAGTGCTTGTTTTCAATATTGAATACTATAAGTTTAGCAACAAATATTGAATATTATATATTAACTTATAGATTATAGAAAAAATAGTTTCATTACAGAGATGCAAATGCTGACATTATAAATAGAAAGAGCAATATCCCAAGTTTGAAAACATAGCCGAATAAATCGGATCAACGAATACTATAAATTTTCCACACAGTTTATACTCGTTGGAACATGATAAAACAAAGGCTACACCAATAAGATCATTAGAAAACGTACTTAACCAATCCAGGAACATGTATGTTCACAAAATAGTCGTCCCAACTGATCGTTTTTGGATCAAAATAGAACATCTCGGTTTCGGCTTCCGTCTTCAACACTGTTCCTTGCAGCTTTTCCGTGTTTGTATCATCAAATCTGCTCACAAGAAAATTCAAAAAATCTCAAACCACATTATATTAGAGAACAAATAACATAGTGAGAAACTGATAATTAAGTTACTTACATTCCATGGAAAAAGAGGTAGGGCTGGTAGAGTTCAACGAGCCGGAATGCAAAGTTTATCTTCCGATGAAAATCCTTCAAACTTTTGTCCAATAGCTTGCAAAGTACAATGTTTAATAATGCAAGTCCCTGTAGTAAACCACAAAGAAACTTATTATATACATAATTAGGAACCCAAATTCCAGGTTATGCAAAAATCTAAGAAGTTTATTACCTTTAATGGTATCAAGTAATGTATGGCCATGTATCTGTGGAAACTGGCCATAGAATTAAGGATCTCGATATTCCTTACACGAACCAGCTTCCCTTCTTTGTTAGTCCATGGTTTGGTAGTAAAACAATGGTATGCTATCTGAGGAAGTTTCTCATTCTTCAAAGGATTTCTTAGGGAGGAACCCACATGATAAATAGTTTCTTTCTGTTTTCCAGCTTGAGCAGCCATCGACACTAACATCGAATTTACTACCATATCTGCTGGCATCTGATTCATAAATTATATGAAAATATTAACTGATGATAAGTAACAAACTGATAATACTATTATGTTTATTCTTAGGAAAACAAATTATTTTATTTTTAATCCTATAGTTAAAAAAAATAATGTGAAGAGAAGATGTAGAACGTTAAATAAAAAGATTAAAGCATATGCACTTGTGAGAAATCCTTGATTCATTTTGATGGATTATTGAGATTGTGGTATTGTACTGCGTTGATTATAATTTATATGTATATGTTATAGGAGGAAATGTTAATGCACAATGAAGAATAAGATGAATGTGAAACATAGTACGCACCACATCGGAAATAGCATTAAGATCACCAAGGAAGCATGTGAGCCGGCCTTTACCATATCCGACACCTAGACTATCTATGGTCCTGTACATTAAAAAGTGGTACAATCATACATAAGTAGCCTAATATCACAATCATTTATTTACAAAAGCTTTAATATACTTGTTCTATTTATTATGGATATAAATTCAAAATGTTTTAAAATATATTTGAAAAACTATTTAACTTTCCATACACTAATATTTTCTAGCTAGTTCAACAAACCACCATGAGTAAAAATATAGTTCATCTTGGTAATAACATTTTTGGCTGTAAGCTTTTAGTAGAGGTTGTAATTTAAGAAAAACACAGAGCCATGTGTTATAGGCTTTAGAAAAAAACTTTTGATTAGTAAATAAAATAACTTCTTTGAGCAACAGTAAATAAAATAACTAAGAAAATGTTTTAAAAGGTTTTTAATGAATTATAAATTAATAAAATCTGATTAGATGATATTTGACTTTTAGGATTTAAGAATTTTCTTAAATCATTCTCAGTTGTTGAAGTTGTTTTACAATTTACAACTCTAACTTGTTCAAGAATATGTACAAAAAAATACAAACAACGTATACATTTAAAAAAAAAATATATATGTTATGAAAGCATATGTTCTAACCTGATGCCTTCGGTCCAGCCAGGGAATGGTTCTTTGATAGTGCTAGTAATAATTGACGGACGAATCAACACAAGTGATAAATTTCCCCTTTTTTCCCCTACAATCATCTCCCCCATTGCTTTTGTGAAAACGTAAGTGTTTGGCCATCCATACGTTCTTGCCCTATCATATTATGTAGACTTTGGTCATTATCATTTCAAAGATTAACATCACTTAATTGGATTTTTTATTGCAAGCCATTTTTTGGGAATAACTAGAACCTGGTGAGTCCCATATCTTTCATGGTTTGTGTGATGTCTTCAGGAGAGGCTTCGGTGACACGGAGCTGGTCAAGTTTCTCCTCGACCAATTTCTTCTCGTGGTTGATGTCTAGGCCGGTGGTTCCATTCAACGTCTCACCCATACGGTATGGTGTTTCCATTATCAAACCAGATTTTTCTCCGCACACGTAAGCTGTATTATAAATGTTGTTAGTGGGTGGTTTTAATTATCAGTGAAAACAGATTACTCCCCTTGTAAACAGTGATCAAAGTTTATAAATTGGCAGTTTATGTTGGTCGATCTTCTGTTAAAGAAGGAAACAATAAGAAACCATAATATTTCGACTGTTGGGTACGTACTTGGCAGTTATTAGTTTTTTTTGGTACGTACTTGGTTTCCGTGGTAGTTGGTAGTTATTAGTTGCATGTCAAAATCGTGATAATCTAAGCTATATCGCATTATTGTTTCTGTAATTCCATATAATGTCCCATCCCTTTAATCTTTCACGTGACCACTATTATTTCTTGCTATAAACTCAAAATGTCTTTATCGTTTCATACTCTTCTAAGGCATCCGCTAATTGGTAGTAGAATATAAAAGACTGTAAGCGTATATAAATAGGGTCCTTTTCCTTTAAGATACGGGTCAGGAAAATGAACAGATTAGAGCAAACAAAATAGTAAATAAAAACTATTGAGAAAGTTTCTTAAACTTTAAGAGATTCAAATAATATAATATATTAATACGTTTATCTTATTTAGAAACCTTATATATTAGAGACCATCATTATGGTTGCTCTTAGAACATTATATTCACTTCAAAGATCAGTCGACATGGAAGAAACCTTTGTACGCTAAACATATAATCATTTGCTACCTAATAAAAACAAGTTATTTCACAGTCACTGACAGCAGAGTTTTGTTTTGTATATACGTACCTGTTGATACTTGAACAAAGATATTAACCTTTGCACATCTCTTGGTGAAATCCAAGACATTGAGGACACCCAGTGTGTTGATACCAAGTGCTATATCGTATCTGCGGTTGATATAACATTCCTTTAGTACTCTAAGCATATCAATTATAATTACCGAGTCATCTGAACACATGCCATAGTCTATATTTTTTTTATTGTTGCAACTTGTTTTCATCACTCTATACACTTTATTTTCTAAATCATCCGTATTAAAATTAGCCGACCAAACAAAAAAGATATTAAAATCAGCACCTTTCATCAAATTTAGTAGTTGCAGCTAAATTAACAATGGCATCAACTTGGTGGATCATCTCATGTTCCAAATCAGTGTCTTGAAGACCCAGATCCTTAAGGGAAATGTCCCCATTGACAATTGTGACTTTCTCAGATATAAGTTGATTTAGATTTGAACCATACTTCTCCTTCATTACCCTGTACAAATCCTTCCCCAAAATCTGCATTGATTTCCAACACCTCAAAAGCTACATCAGCATCAATTGATGGTCGTCCATACTGGCTTTAGATGAGTTGAATTAAGCTGTACTTATTAGTATTTAAGAATAATGTTATTCTGTTCAAAAAAATATGTTTTATTCAAAATTTTCTTTGAGATAATAACTGTGTGGTAGGTAATTAAATAATTCATCTTTTACAGAGTAATTTGTTAATAATTGGATTGTGTTTGGCTTTTTAGAATACTATCTGTTTTGATCTTTGATGAATTTCTGGATCAAACTTACCTAATTGTTAAGATTTGTCTTTTGTAATTTTAAATTTTAGATTGAGTTAAATAGTTTTTTTAATAAACAACAACTAAACCTATAGCAACTCAGACATTTCAAACCTAAGTATTAAGAAGGCAAACCTCGTCTTTAAACCTCTGGGTAGCAGATTTTTCATTTGATGCTCTAAGAAGAAGATAGAGCTTCTTCACGTTTGGTGCCACCCTTAATATTTTCTCCACGAAAACTGCATTTGAATTTAAATATATTATTTTAAGAGTTAGTTTGAAGACTAGAAAAGTACTTCTCTATGTATGTATAATGAATTTCACTGTTTGGAACCCCCTTCCCAAGGAAAAATCTTGACCGTTATACAGGGTTATACAAATAAACTGGCTCGCAATTATCAACCGACAAATTACTTACTGAGTACTTTGTTAAACATTTACTATATCTTAAATCGTGATCGCTACAATCCTACGAGTATTAACAATGCGTGAACTTCTAAGTCACACATGCATACTGCGGTCTATATTTTAAAACTTATAACACGTTATAAAGTTCGAGTCTAGCTCAAGTTTTTTTCTCATAAATCATATGATAATGTCCGGATATTAATTATCTATAACGTCTTCTGTTTTGCTAATCTTGGGTGGCCCAGTCTTGGCATCGGTCTGGATGGTACGAGGTTTAACTTGCTTTGCACGAACCAAACCAACACAACCAAGCAGGTATATTTTTGCTAAGAAAAGATTTATGCAATACGAATATGTATATGAATGAATAGAGAGACAGAGAAAGGGGGAGAGAGAGTACTATTTGCTAAGAACCCAGCGGCTCCAATGACCAATATAGATTTGTTGTCAAGGTACTGAAGAACACTTACGACCTCCATTTCTGTGGACATAGTTTATGTTTGTAATTAAGCACGTTTGAGCGAGAGAGAGAATTCAACCGAGTACAAGAACAAAAGCACATGAGAGTCCAATTTATAAGTTCAAGCTATACAAAGTGTAATCAATGTGAGCACCTAAATTTCTTGCTTTCTCCCAACTACCTTAGCATTAGCTGTCAACAGTTTACAGTTCTCTTACAAATAACTATTGATTCCAACTCTTACATACATGTTGGGATCAATTTGACGTGGACGGGTATTGGATTGGTATGTGGTGAAGAGTCCCAGCTAGGGATACATATAATCTGTAGAGGGATGGAGAGGCTGCAAGACAGAGCCATCAGAAGCAACACAAGTCCAAACCAAAGAAGGCTACATTGTATATAGGTTTGTATATATATTCATAGAAACTTTACATATTTCTCGGATATGTTATTTTCAGTATAATTAACGACATTAATTGGATATAATAGTCTCCGGGGAGAAAACCTCGTATCCAATTATAAGTTGTTGTGTTAAACTATCCATAAACCAACAAAACTAGATTCCGAACAATAGATTTAAACATTTTCAACTCATACTCTCATACTTTAAGTTGGAAGCCTATTATGACAAAAGGCGTTTTTAAACTCCCTACAAAAGAGATAAAATCATACTCATATTATATTAAGTGCTGTTTTAAACCAAAATAAATAAATAAATGATGTTTTACATTTTTTTTATAATGCTTTTGTGATCATAGTGGTTTTGTATTTATCCCTGGGCAAGTTTCTATTGATTCCCCACCAACTGATTTTTTAAATATATAATCTTAACTAATGTAGCTTTTTAAGGTATGAGTCGAGTGTAATAATTGGAAACGCACACATAAATTCAAACAAAAATTCTGTTCTTTTCACTCTATTAAAGTATTAGAACAGTCTATGCTAGATTTCGTCGGCAAATGGATGTCTGTAAAAATTCACATATTAGGCCTTAATTTAACGTAAAATCAATGTGAGCACCCACCTTCTTTTTTCAGTCAGAAGTTTAAATTAGCTGTCAAGGTCAACAAATCGCATATACGAAACGTAAAACCTTTATAAATTAATAATATTAGAATTTTGAATTTTTATTAATTTATAGAAATATTAATTTACCAAAGTTTTCTTATTTAGTTTTTATGTTAAAATATATTTATTTTAAGATAACAAAAATATTTGATTTTATTGTATGCAAATTAATTATTATTTTTTTGACATTTATATTAATTTTAATATATTATTTAGTGTATATAATATATATTGCATAGAATTTAAATGTGGTTTTAGATATACAATTACTAAATTTTATCAAAATATATTTAAGTGTTTAGAAAATATAAAGATAATTTAATTGTGAATATAAAAAACAACATAATGACAGGTTCTTACTTATATAAAATATGTATACATATAAATTATTAATTTATCATTTTAATAGGACTTTATATTTACATAGAGTTTTCTAAAATGTTATTATCTTATTATCTTATCGATTTATGTTAAATTTCAAACATTTTGAATTAGATCAAATTGGGACCGATGAAATTTATTAATTTATAAAAAATATTAATTTATCGAGTATTAATTTATAAAGATTCTATTGTACTTGCAGACTGTACATTATATTTTACACGAATTTACATACCAAATTGGGGTTCTGAAAATTAACAGATATTTTAACTTGAGATCGCATGGTTAAGCAGACACTTAAGCTTGACTTGAATTACTAAAGTACTATCTCCCTTCGAACCTACCTACATTGAAGAGAAAATAGTTGCAACTTACAACCATATAGACCAATATGGGGGCTAATTAAAGCATGATATGACGTCCCTCCCTCGCCATGATTAATACACAAAACGAATTTAAAGAAAAAAACAAGAAAAACAAGATGATCAAAACTGTTTTTAATTCGTAATGAAATGTTTCTAAAAATATAGAAAATTTAAAAGATTAATGAGAGAAAATGCGGCAGCTGAAACTACCAAATTTACATACGAATAAGCTTTTAATCAAAACAGATCAAAGAAATTTTATAATTATTTAAAGTCAACAAATAGATAAATTTAATAATTTTTGCTCATGACAAATATATTCATTCAGCTGATAGATTTAAATGGCAACATATAATGTCGCCAAAATTTAAAATTTATCATATTCTCTATACATAACCTTATCACTTGCAACATAATATATATATATATATAACTAATTTTCTTTCAGTAATTTTCTTTCTCACTCAAAACAATTCCCAAAATATTGTAAAATTCTGTTGAATTGTATACTTTTCATGATTTTAGCTTGGGTCAAGTTCAGATAAACCATAATGCAAGCAGGCCCATTCAATCTTGTGGCATTTGAAACTTCCAAACTCACTCAGAACTCTAACACTAGCTGAATCTTAGAAAGTAATTAAAACTGTAAAGCTCTTCAGTTTATAATCGAGTCTTAGAGTTGTGTCAAAGAGGGATACACAACAACGAGCAGCGGACAAGATTCGGTTGTGTTTTTTGAAGAGATTTTAAGTTTATTTTTCCTTAAGCTATTTATTTATGTTTTGTTAAGGATCTTCAAGATAAAACGTAATACAACTTCTTCCTTTTTTAATATTTTAGCAAATTTTGTTTTGGGCAAAAACGTCAGTAGCAGCTAGCTCACTATGGGACGGAAGTAGATTTGCCTGCGCCGTGTGTCCGACGTATACCTCGACTTCCCTGACTTTTGTTCCCACGTCTTTCTTTCTTTCTTGGCATTAATCTATTGCATTTTCTTGATTGTTTTTCTTTTATTGCTTTTCCTGCGCCATGAATTTTTTTAATTGATAAAACATTTTTTATTGCATTACACATTTCTATTAGTTCTAAATAGGTTAGCTTTGCGGTGGTAAAGTATGGGATTTTTTGTAATTAAAGACACGTTTGATTTATTTTTCAGTAAAAAGAAAAACTTTTGAAACGTAATTGGAACCGATTCTGATTAGGTTTGGTCAATGAGTATACACGCGTGTTACTGCACACTCAACGTGAACCTCGTGTCATCGATATTTCTGCTGCATAATATTCATAGTATATAAGCTACTAAGCTAATCTATCTATATATTATATTGTTGAAGTTTATTGATTGTTTGAGTTAAAAATGATCCGCAGTAAAAGGAGTGAAAATACTGCTACATAACATTACACTGACAGAAAATTGCTTGTTAAAAACAAAAAGTTAAACAAAGGCGTCTACAAGGAAATAAACACTCGTTTGTGTCAAAATTACAAATCACAAAATAAAAAGATTCAGATCCATTGGAGATTTGAGAGCCTATCTTTAGTCAATCCGATCCCTTCACTTGTGGGTTTCTTTTATAGCACTTCTTTCGTAAGGACTATAAGACTCACTTTAATCATTACTTGAATCCATAAAAGCTTCACAAGAGTAAAGAGCAAACAAGGATAACGTTTTAGTCAGATTGGAGTATATACACTTCATAAGAATAAAGAGTGAATAAGTATATATATTACCTAAGTGGTTATTTAGAATTTCCGTATGCAAATAACCATACTGTTCTTGGAATGCTGTTTTGTCCTACTTGTTTAAACAAACAAACACATGTAGTGAGTCTCTTGAGACAAGTCACGTGTGCGTAAACAGAATCTCACTAAGTGAAGAGAGAGAGAGAAACCTGAAAGTGAGTTGCCGAGAAGCCTTGTGAATAATCCAATGTACTTTCTGGAAAGGTTCCCTCTATCTTATTACCACCCACACTACTTTTCTGCAACATCTACAAGAAATATACAAAAAGGAAGATAAAATCAAGACCATATGTATAACTCTTTGTTTTTATAATTCCTAAAGGCTAAACTATATTCTGGAGCTATATGTGATGTAAATGTGGCTACAGATTTAATATATCTATTACAAAAAAATAAATAGAGTGATAACCAATGGACTATTATTTCACATATGGGGTTTACAGATTTTCTCTGGAAAAAAATACCTTTTTGTCTAAATGTTAAGATGAAAAAAAAAGACTCACATGAGAACTAGCAGTGTCATCAAGCAGAGAGTTCATTTTCTCATAATCTCTTCTGTCCTTTTCTCTTTTGCTTTGTATCTTAGGACCAACGTTGTTTAAGATTTTGACAGAACCTTCTTCATAAATATTCCTTGGACCAGAAGATGCATCTGAAATCATTGACAAATCTTCCTCTTCTTCTTCATGAATATCATTTTGGCTCCATGAATCTTTGCTTCTTCTTCTGTTATCAAACCCATTTGAGTCTCCGAAACAAGAAGGAGTTGGAGAAGAAGAAACAGAATGGTCTAAGTAAAGAGTCCATCCTGACTCGCATCCACTACTCCATTCCGATGAACCCGACATTTTCTTCTATTCTTTTCGTTCTTGAGATTGAACTGTTGTGACAAGAAAGATATAGTGTGGTGAGAAAGGTTTAGAGAGAACAATACAATGGGTGAAGAATCTACTTAATTTATACACATGCATGTATATCCCATATGTGATTATCTACGGTACAATATCTATAAATTAATACTCGATAAATTAATAATCT
>JABAYD010005288.1:607-41445 GCA_014822095.1 Diplotaxis tenuifolia | reverse complement strand
GTTGAAGAAGGAAGTACTTCTTAACCGTTGGAGATTCAGAACTCCCTCTTACCATTAATGTCTAAATCCCAAAACATATAAACCAAACTTCGTACTAATGTATCTAATACATATTATAAAACAAACTGTTCTTGATGATTCTTGTCTCACTACATAAGAACTCAGAGAGCAAAAGACAAAACAAAAGAGAGACAGGTCCTCCATTAGTTAAGTGTCTCATCAAGCTTCTGTCTGTATTGCGCCAATCTCTGAAACCAAGAAGCATCACGTGAGCAAAAAACTCATAAGAATCGACCAAAACAACTTGTTTGGTTAGGTTTGGTTGTACCTTAGTATAAGCATAGACACCAGCTTCTGTAGGACCAACAGGGCTTCCTCGTCTCATGAACTTTCTATCTTTAAAGATGTAGAGCAACGGTAGACCCGTAGATAGCTCTAGACTCGTAACCTTAAAAAAAACAAAACAATAACTCTTAGCAAAAACAAACCTACAAAAAAAAAAAACTCATTCAGGTTTGTTTTGTTACCTCTTGAGAAGTTAATTTGTCAAGATACATAATGATAGACCTCAACGAGTTCCCATGAGCAGCAATCAACACATTGTTTCCAAACGCAAGCTCTGGTTGAATCTGCATACATAAGTATAACATTAAGTAAAGAAATACAAACAAAAGAATGTTTTTGATTCATTACATTGTCTTCAAAGTAAGCCACAGCTCTCTCAGCACACATCTCTAAGCTCTCTCCTTTAGGAGGAGGAATGTGGTAACTCCTACGCCATTCATGAACTTGTTGTGTTCCATATCTTTCAGCTGTTTCTTCCTTGTTTAAACCCTGTAGCTCTCCATACCTAACTCAAGAACCAAAGAACAGTCAAAAGAAAGAAACATGGGCTGAGATTCTGAACCGAACATAAATTTTTGGTTAGTTCGGTTAGAGTTTAGTTAAATTCGGTAGTTTTGGCTAAAAAGTTTGGTTTTCGGTTCGGTTCGGCAAACCCAAATTTCAAACCGAACTAAACGAAATTAACCAAATTTTTGTGAAATTTTAACAAAATTCAACCAAAATATAGCAAAAATCAAAAAAGTTCAGTAGGATTTTCAAAAATCGAACTAACCGAACCAAACTTTATTTCGTATTAATTCTAAACCCTAAGATTTATGTTGAACCGAACTACCTGACCCCCCGCATGCCTAAAAGAAACACAAGAGAAGCTAGAGATATGTTTTTCTTTACATTCTCTCATTCAGTTGCCAAGCAGCTATAACTGGAATAGATTGTTTCCTAGTTTCTTCACTGAAAACATGACTCCAAGTCTGCGCCTTCTCACTCTCATCATGCAAAATGATTGGAACCTAGATAGTAACCATCACTACAACCAAGTCAAGTAGCTGCAACTTCAAAACAAAAAAAAAGAAAGAGAAATGATCATTTCGAATGTGTGTTGTGTAACCTTCTTGCAACGATGCTGAGTCATGGCAAGCATAGCAGTCATCTGAGCACGGATAAGAGAAGAAGTAAAGATCAAATCCACAGGTATGTTGCTTATCCTCTTCCCTGCTTGAATAGCTTCAGCCACACCTTTCTCAGTTAACGGAACATCAACACAACCAGTAAAGAGATTCTTCTCGTTCCATAAAGACTCTCCATGCCTAATTAGTATCAAAGAGGCTTCATCTGAATAAACAAACACATGAAAACATGATTCAGTGATGTTTCTTCACGAGAGGAGTAAGAGGAAAGGATTTGTTCTTTACTTGATTTTTTCTTGTATGATTGAGGAATGGTCTTGGAAGGAGACAAGACAGGGTTGAGAAGTGGAGGTTGAGATGCAGTTGATTGGATCTTGAATTGCTTTTGTCTGAGTTTGATAGGAACATTGAGAGGTTCCTTAAGAAAGTGAGAAGCTTTGAAGTTAGATGGTCTTTGAGAAGTAATCACTTGGTGAGACACAATCGTAGCCATTTCTGCAAAACTCATTACATCAAAAAAATGGGTTTAACTTTAATGTAGTGAAGATTTCAAATTTGATTAAATGTAGCAAAGAAAATTAGCAAATCACATTTCACAAAGTTGTTTTAGTGTATACATACAACTAAAATGAAAATCCAATCAGACAGAAACATCATACCTGTTAAAAGGTTGTGACGATGGAACCGAGGATGGAGAGGAGAAGCACAATAAGGACAACAAATATGAAATTACCGACCAAACTAAATTTCAGACAGGAAAAAATGAAGATTTATGTAAGGATTTGTGACAGAAAATGAAAAATCTCTCGTTTCTGTTTAAGCCCTTTAATAGAGAAAGAAGACTCAGAGAATAAGAAGTTAAGCGAGCGATTTCGCCAACAAAAGAAAAGGGTTTCTTTTTAAATTATTATTAGGGTTTATTTCACTCTTTTTTTTTCGTCTTCTTCTTCTTATGTATCAGAAGTTTTCTGGCGGCGACCAAACTAGGTTTGACATTTGGATAATTGCTGCTTCTGTTTTTCTGTTTTTTTTTTTTGTGTGTTATTTTGTTCATTCGAATAAACTTGAAAAAATGTTAGTTTGAATAAACGGCAATTGAAATTACATAAGCTTTTTGCTTAATAAGTTAAAACAGTATTGAGTTTGGTGATGTATTAGTAACTGATTGGGGTTGGTCAATGTGAAATTAAAAAACAAAACTTAATGTTTTGTCCAACAGCAACCCTTGGTGTCTTGATAGGGTTACATACCAAACATGAGGTCTCTTTGCCTCTTTGGTTTGCTTAAAAGTTGTTCTCTCTAGTGTACACACCATTGTTTTTTTTATATCGATGAGGTTTTTCAAACCAACTTATATTGAAATGCCCACCAATTGCCTCTTTGGTTCAAAAATTGTGTTTGATACCCAAACAGTTGGGAGTTGAGGGTGTAGTCAAAATACTTGGACTCTGAAGCTTTGGGATGGTTTGAATTTAGGTCAGTCACACAGCTTTCACTATAATTAGGCCACCAGAGTCCATTAAATATTTTGTTTCCTAACCAAAGTAAAATTGGGGAGTTGGGTTTGTAGTCCAAAGACTGGACTCTGAGGCTATGGGATGGTTTGTAATTAGGTCCAGTCCGATTTAATCTCTTTGATGGATACAGTCACACCAGCTTTCACGGTAAGAATGCTCGTATTTAATGTTGATAAACAAAACCAATATTACTTAGTTCATAATTTCATATCATCATACAAATTCATATATTTGTGTGTTAAATAACATTACTTTAATTAAAATGTGTATCTATTAATTTTCATGTAATTTGAAAGATGTTTTCAGAGAGTTACTTATCATTTACTTGTTAGATTCAGTCCACCTCATTAATCTCCATAATCTTACAAAAGTTCAGATGGTCATATATGTTTAAGCTTTAATGAAACACTCACATACCAAGCCAAGATTAAATTGATAGAGTTGAATAACAAAGAAATCAATATTAAAGACACTTCCCAAGGAGGAAAGAGTAACACATAATATAAAGAAAGCTTAACCATAGTTCCGATCATCATCCAAGACAAACAAATATTAAAAAACATCAGATCACAAGCATTGATGAAAAACAAGATCTACTAATCTCAAACCTCATCTTCATCAACCTGATACTTCTTAATCAACTCAGAACAAAACACATCAGTAATGGTTCAATATCACACGCGACTTTTCACAAGCATAACATCACACATCTCGTCTTTATGGTCCTCGTGGACAACAAACGTGTACTTTCCATGTCTTCTTGTCCCCCTCCCACCAACATGAAAGCAAAAAACACAAGAAGAAAGTTAAACAAGCAAAAGAATAAAAAAAAAAGCAAGTACGTACGAAAGAATCTAGGCACAAAACAAGAAAGCAAAAAAAAAAAAAAAACTTGTAAAAATACTTAGGAGAAAAATTACTTTATTACGACACTGATAAGGGTAAACTAGATGATCAAAAATGTGAAGAAAAAATAAACTTACAATCGCTAACCGGATCTAACAATCACTGACCGGATGTAATGTTCAAATTTTGTTTTCACAAATTACACATTAAGTTCTCGTTATCAATCAAGTAATATAGAATTTTCCTCCTAAGTATTTTTCAAAAAAAAAGGTTTTGAAACGAAATGTTTTTATACCTTTATAAATAGCTAGTAAAAAAACATACCTTTCAAATATGTTATCTCAGCATCGTGTCCACTTGCAACCTTGTTTAGCAGAACCCTTCGTTGTATGAGCATATGACCTGTACATGTAGACCAAATAAACATTTGAATTCCGCAGTGGGAAACACACCAAAAAGGACCATCTAGGACATCAAAACATAATATAATAAGGAGTTTGTTTTTTTTCAAAGTCCGCAGTGATCCTCACCTCCTTCTTCTGGAATGTGAGAGGTCCACAAGGTCAGATTGTCCCTAAGGAGTTGCATAATTAACTATATGTATAGGACTTAAAGACTGATCCTCTCATCAAGTCACCTTTCCTGCAAAAAGAACCAAGCAAATCTTCAGAAAGAAACATATAACATTAATCTTTGTTAGATTGTTTACATTAAATATCAAACCTTTTCTCATACAATCAACAACCCTAAAAAAAATTCTAAAATCAGTCCAAGAGACATGATGAAAGTTGTTTTTTACCTAGACAACTCCAAACCAAAAAATTCTAAAAGAATGTTTGAACTCCAAACCAAAAGCCCTTCTTTTATGGTTGTTGTATCTCTCTTGGCATCTTTCCCAAAAGTCAGACTTCTTGTCCCCTCCCGCCAATATGAAAGAAACGAACACAAGAAGAAAGTTAAACGAGCAAAAGAATCAAGAAATGTGATGAAAAAAATGATCAAAACAGAACAAGAAAGCAAAAAAAATAAAAAATAAACTTTGTGAAAATACTTAGGAGATAATTTCTTTATTAGGACATTGATAAGGAGAACTAGATGATCAAAAATGTGAAGAAAAGATAAACTTACAATCACTAACCGGATCTAACAACCACTAACCGGATGTAATGTTCAAATTTTGTTTTCAAAAATTACACATTAAGTTCTCATTATCAATCAATTAATATAGAATTTTCCTCCTAAGCATTTTCCAAAAGAAAAAATGTTTTGAAAATAAATGTTTTTATTACTTATAAATCAGTTTATGTGTTACTAGTAAAGAAGATCATGCCTATTACGGAGGAGAAGCATCGAAGTCAGTCGCGACAGATCTTTTGCCTTGAGCTTCCTCGATTACCATCTCGTCCTCTGTTATACCATACATCGTTGTCGCAATAAAAGAGAGAGCAAATTATTTTTTTCTCTCTAGCATCTCTCTGTTTGAGCTAAGAGAGAGTGACAAAAGAAAACTTTTTGGGAATCCGAGTTCTTTTAAGACAGAAGAGAAACTAATACAACAACGGTCGGAAGAAACACTGTCGGAAAAGATATTTTGAAAAAGTCATGCCAGGTAAGCATGGGAACGGCTTGTCATAACGGCTATATGCCACGTCGGATCCACACTCCTCTTTTTAATGGATCACGTATATAGATAGGGTTTACATACCATTCTTACTACGTGTTAGATACATGGGCCTTGTTGTATTTTTTTTTTGATAAAAATGGGCCTTGTTGTATAACTCTTGTACCCAAGTGGGTTTTAAATTTAATAAAAATGTTGACAAAAAAAAACGCAAAATCTCTCTAAATTGGGGAGTTGAGTTAAGTAAATTACATACTTTCACAGTAGGAATGCTAGTAGTTAATGTTGATAAACAAAACCAATATTACTTGGGTTCATAATTTCATACAAATTAAAATATTAGTGTTATAAAAATCATTAATTTAATTAAAATGTGTATCTATTCATTTTCATGTATTTTGTATGATTTTTTTTCAAAAAATTACTTATCATTTACTTGTTAGATTCAATCCACCTCATGCTTTGGATCATAATCTCCATAATATTACAAGTTCAGATGGTCATATATATGTTAAGCTTTAAAGAAACCCTAACATACTAAGCCAAGATCAGATTCATAGAGTTGAATAACAAAGAAATCAATATTAAAGACACTTCCCAAGCAGGGAAGAGTAACACATCACATAATATAAAGAAAGCTTACACAACCATAGATTCCGATCATCATCATCCAAGACAAATAAATATATTTTAAAAAAACATCAGATCACATAACATAGATAAAAGAAACAAGATCTAATTAATCTCAAACCTCATCTTCATCAACCTGATACTTCTTAATCAACTCAGAACAAAACACATCAGTAACATCCTTTTCAAACCTCATGTTATTCGCATGCCTAATCTGCTCAGCAATACCATTGTAATGGTTCAATATCACACGCGACTGCTCACGCCCTTTAGAGATTTTATTACATCCCTTGTCCGAGCTTTTCACGAGCATGACGTCACACATCTCGTCTTTATGGTCCTCGTGGACAACGAACATGTACTTCCCATGTCTGTTCGATTTAGCCACGTCTGTGTAGATCTCTTCCATTGTCTTCCTGTCTTTGCACACAAGCTTCACCGTCGCACCTATACATAGTCAGATCTAGAACATGAGTAATCAGATCTAGCGAACTAGTTCAGATCTAGAGAGAGAGAGAGAGTACCAGGGAGTACGTAGGAGGATTCAGCGGTCTCGAAACCGAACTTGCATGTGTCACAGTAAGTGATGCCTTGAACGACGAGAGTGTTCTTCCCGATACGTGGGTTCCTTGCAGCCATGGCTATCGCTGGTAAGATGCAGAGGACCATCAAGATCACTAGTTTCGCCATTTTTTCGAGAAGAGAGCTTAGAGATAGAGAGAGAGAGAGAGAGAGTGTGGTTATGGATTGAAGTGAGAAGGAAGTAAAGGTAGAGAGAGATTTAAGACAGTGAAAGAAGATGAAAGCGCGTGAGATTAGTAAGGGTATTATCGTCAATTTGTTGTTAGAATATGATGACGCGGCGGTGTATGATTGGAGGAGTGCTAAACGCTTTGTTCGAAAAAAGGCGGTGCGTTTGCGTGATTGCAGCTGGATGGTAGTGGTTGCTGTCTTGTCGGTGCTCACATGGGAAGAAAAGCATCCAAAATTAAATGTTCTTTTATTATTTTAAAAAAGAAGAAGCGGGGAAAGGCCTAAACGACGGTGCCGATAATTATTTAAGTTCAAAGCCGAATGAGATTCTTATTCTTGGCCCATTAGTTATACTGATAGGTCTGTGTTGTTATGTCAGATGGGCCACAGTGGATCAAATACATTACAAATCACAAGCAATTTTCAGTCTTAACAAAGCCTCCCAGAGTTCATTACTGACAACACAAATAGAAACGTAGAGACATACATTTCTATATTTGTGTGTTTATAGCCTACTACGAAATTTAAAATGAATACATTTTCATAAACTTTGGGTATTTTGTGTTATTAACCTTTTCTGTAGAAAAAAAAGTTTAAACTAAGTATGATGCAGTGAACATATGGGGAAAAAAAGGAAAAGGGGGACACAGTGCGATGTGAATGTGATGTGAATATATATGAGCATCATTATAATAAGTTTGAGTAAAGTTTATTCAGTCACATGCATGATGATGACTACTCATGTAATGTAATGTACATTTAGTGGCAAACATCAATTTTTTTTATCGTTGTTTTGATTTTTTTCTTTACTCTATTTGATCAAATTTTTTGATCATTCGTTGCTGGAATGTTATAAAATATTCTTCCTTCTTTTTTATTGGTCAAAAGAAAATTACTTTTTAGTCAACTAAGAAAAATACTTTCATCACTTAAAAAAATACACTTTTTTTTTGTCAATAAAAAAATATCCTTACGTTTTGTACGTTGGTTTTGGTCATGTGAATGTGATGTGACTTATCTATTTGATGAGTAGATAATTTAGAAAAAAAATCAAAGTTGAAAAAACAACAAAAGAAGGAAATTAGATTCGGGTACCAAAGCAGATTTGGAGAAGAGGATAACAATGACGATCACCCTCACCCATAGTCCATATATAGATCAGATGTAGATGAGTTTGTTTAGATAGTAAGGTGTATCTATACGGGTAATGAAAGTAAAATTGAAAATAAAAAGCAGCACAGTCTAACAACGTTTTATCACTTAACTTTGAAAAGGCATGACTAAATCATCCTACTCTCCCATCAAATTGCTGTGTTAGATTTAGTAAAAAATGCTTTTTTGACAAACTATAAAATTACACGATCGTACACATTTTTTTTGGTAACCATTCTATTGTACTTTGCGTGATTATAAAACTAAATAGAGTCGTATTTAATTATTCTACAAAAAAAGTAAGGGATTTTATACCCAAGCAAGTGGAGTGGGGGAGTCTATGAGAGTATAATATCTAAAGTTAGATCAAGAATCAAAAATAGTTGAGTGAGTATATTTTGTTTTATTGTATACTCCTAATTTCTAATACACGTACGTTAGATACTTGTTAAGGTCTAAATTAAGAATGAAATCAACCGTTAAAATGACTTAGACATTCACATGAGCTGTTCCCACTTGCTTTGCTTAATATGGATGGAATAACTCTTATCCCTAATATATAAAATGGGCCAACACCACTTGTATCTGAAAATGAATTTTTGGCATAAAGGCGAAAAGACTATGCGTGTGTTTTGTTTTAGGATGTTGCCTTAATACAAAAGCAAAGAAGTTTACAGCCGTGCTTGTTATGTGATTAAGTTAATCAAAATTTAATTAAAAGAGGGTTACGACTATTAATTAATATAAAATACTGCACAAATTTAGCCTTTCTCAATTGTACTTAACCTTAAAAATTAATGGAGAACATATTTGCACGTGTATTCAATATTTTTATCCCCATACTTAGACTAAATTTTAGTAATATACTTACAAAATTAGAAGTAGAAGGAACCAAAGAGTAACGGGACAACTTCTCATTTCTTGTACCCTCATAAGAAACAAATACCACACTTATACATTTGTGTCTCATACTTTGGTATTATATAATATGCTAGCCAATAAATGTTGAGTTTCTGGTTTAAATTTCTCTTTTGAGTTTTGACACATGCATGATCATTTCCGTGAAAACCTGCATCCTTGTTAATCTCTCTACTGAAAACTCAAGCTTAAAACAAGATTGCAAGATGCAGTTTCTCTTAAGTTTCTTACTATCTTCTTTGGTTCTTATATATGCCAACCATCTTTATTTTATAACTCGGGTACTTACTTTGATCTAGCTTTTTAATAATAAAACATAATTATACAGCTTTTGTTTCGTAAACAAATAATTAAGGAGCATGTGCCGGGTCGGAGGGATCAAAGAGACGGTGGAGCTCAGATAGTTAGCCAAATCTGATGAGGACACATGCCAATTTGGCCCAGTGGTACTAGTCTATTACTTACTTAATACGTTAAAATGTGTTAATATCAACTTGCTATTACAAAATGTATTCACAAAGCAACCTATATATATATATATATATATATATGCAACTTTATGATAATTTTTTTTTATTTACACAAAATAGAGTGAATATTATTATCTCATGGTAAAATATATGAAACCTTATTCATCATCTCTATATCTTTTATCAAAAAAAAACTATTCATCTCCGTAGTGATGTTCTTCTTTTTGTTTGCTAAGAAAATTGATGTTTAAACAGATACACACACTTGTTCTAACTACAACCAATTAATCAATAAAGCTGCTTTTCTATGTTATTTTAAAATGATATCGTCGTAGTCTCCGATGTTATCCAGCTCACGGTACAAAATTACTACTGCCAGTATCCTTAATTTCATTTGTTTTTATGGTTGATTCTAAATATCTAGATTCAATATCCTAAACTGCAACCTCACCCACATAAATTCACTGTCAACTGGTAATTTAAATCTTTTTTCTTTAAACTATCTTCAATGAATTTTGTTATTTATACAAAATAAAAAATTATATAATAAAATGGAATTTCCTCTAATATATTTATCAATAATAACATTATTCAAAACACAGAATAAAAGCAAAAAAATTGCTATTTTTTTAAAAAAAAATACAGCAATCTCTTTTTTTTTCTCAAAAAAGTAGCACAATGTGTTAGAATGGAATTACCTCAAAATGCTACTATAAAGACAAACATAAGAATGAGTTGGAAATGCTTTTATTACTTGGAAAATTACACAAGTCTTACATACATTAGATCATTATTTCAAAATAGATCAAAACTCGTAAAATTTAATCCCTCGCAGAGAGCGTGTGACGAGAGAGTGATTAACACATGTTAACTAACGCTCACCGCTTTGGATAATGTAATACCCCATCATAATAATATACAACCACATAGGAAGCCACTCATAATATATGGATTACACGGCGGCTGCAGCTCTCCCTCCTTTACCAGGTTTTGCGGTGGCTGCCACCGCAGATTGCTTCGCTGGCTTAGCTTTCTCTTTCCTCTCGTCTTGTGCCATTTGCTGTTGCCTGCACTCTGAGCTACAAAAGGCCGTATCCCCCCTGCCATTTTAATCACACAAAATCATCACTAATGATAATTAATTAATAGCAACAATTTTTCAAAAAAAAAACATCACTAAATATTCACAACTGCAAAAAAAAAAACTATTATAGCGGTTCATCATCAATATGTAACGTTGTAAATTTTGTTTTTTTTTGAGAAAGGGAACGTTGCAAATTTTACAATGACCATAGTAAATTTTACTATGTATATGCATACCTATACATATAGATGTCACGGCCGGGAACAAGTAAACGTTCGCAGAGGGAGCAAGATCTCAAGAAATGTCCAGCGTCCGAGAAGTCGCCTGAGTGTCTCCTCAGGTTACCTCTCGGTGTAACCATAGCTAAGAACCGTTGATCTAATATCTCACGGCGTTGATCGACGGCTGCTGCTACAACTTGACCATTGGGACCGTACGGTCCAACCATGAGGTTTTGGCTTGGACTCTGCTGGTTTGATGATATCCCTGATTCTGCAGGAAGGTTTAGGTCGAACTTTATCTCCGACATACTCGTGGTTCTGTTAATGGGTGGTCGTTGTCTCTTTCCAAGCAGCATCGTATTGGTGTGTGTGTGTGTGTGTGTTTTGAACTTAGAGAGAGAGGAGAGAAAGAGGAGGGTGTGAGTGAGGAAGGAGAAGAGACAGAGAGGAGATAAATAAGAACCACAAACTTAGGACTGAATCTGAACTGTTCATTTCTTTTTGATCTAGTTTATGTTTCGTATTTCAAAATAATGCCACGTCAGAATACTACAATTATTTTGAACGTTTTGCATGTGTTGTACTGCTACTATATGGCGGTGTAAATTATTTGATGTTTTGCACAGTAAAAACTTCAATAATGAAAATTGAAAGGGATTTGTTATTATTTGGTTCTGTGCTGTATAAATGGACCACCTTGACAACAATGTTTGATCAGTTTGCCCTTTGCAATTTTATAGAGCCTTCTCTCGTTTCTCTACCCACATGACTCACATCTCTCAATAGGTTTCAACATTTAATTGCCTAAACAAAAAATGTTATATGTAGCATATTTGTGCATGGGGAAGATTCTCCTCAAAGCTCTAATTTCCTTATAAAATACAATGTGATCGAAAATCACAGCAGAATCTTATTCTGGTTGGTGCATTGTCACCTCTTGCATAGAAAAGCTAGAGATAAAACAGAGTGGCACATTGTACCAAAATAGTCGGTCGCATGACTGAACGTTGTACGCCCCGAAGAGATGTTTCATTTTTTTTAAAATGAGATCATCATAATATTATTTTTTTTTCAACGAGTGATTTGATCTGGAATATATTTCAAAACTTGTGAATAAGTGAGCAGAGATAGAAGTGTAACTAATACTAATTAAAAAAAAACGGTGCGGGTTATCATGTAAAACACAAAATTCAAGAGCAAATACAACTAGACGAATAAGCATGTACTCATCTAAATATTGTTTATATTACATGAGATTTAGTGTTCGTACTTCATACACACATATGAGAATGACTAATTGAATAAAAACTTTCATACATTCAAATACTATAATTTCTCTTGCTTTACTTGCATGAATCTTAATTTGCATTAAAAACTATAATTTTGTTAAATGAAAGTGAAAGAAGAAGCTGAAGCTGATGTGGAAGTTTGGTGGCAATAGAGGATTTGGTATGGTTGATTGGACAAGTGGACACAAAGTGAGTCAAAAAGTTTTTATTCTACAGTAACTAACCAATCTGGCCCCAGTCTCAGACATTGAAAATGGGGTCACCTTCTTTCACTAGTCGGCTTCAACATCTGGTCCACACAGTTTTATTATTGGAGTTGCATTATTAACGATGATAATCATGTTACCATAATCACTACGTTAACCAAATTGACATTCCTATAATATACGAATGCACTTTTTTTTTTTTGTAAATGTATACTAAAAAATAAATCTGAAGTTGACGCCAAGACAGTTACATAAAAAACTTTTTTTTTCTAAAAATTATATTTAAATTAACCTAAATGTTTAAGGTCCTTAAATTTTGAGTTGGTGATGCTCTCATCCTCTCATGCACAACACAAAAGGAGGGGTATAAGAATTTCAATTTGAAATGGCCTTGATCGCAATTCAGTAAATCTATGCTTATTACAAAAATTGAACGAGAAGATGATGAGACATAGAGGTCAATGTACGTACTTTGCAGTTGACATCTCTTGTATCATAAAGAAAAAGGACCAAAGACACAACCATTGAAAGCAAAACTCACTTTCTTAACTCTACTATACAACACTTAGAGCATTTTCGTTCTTCGTCATTATCTTCATTTTTTTTCGGCTTCAGACCTCGCCGGAGATTTTTGGATAGCAAGATTCAACGGCGTCAGCTACCGTCAAAAATATATTGTCGTGTCCTAACATGTCAGCAAAGTGTGACAAGTGTAGCTTGCCTATCACCAACGGTCCAGGATTCGCTAGAATCAGCTGTTTATATGCACAAAAACATAGTCAAGTTTTGTAACTCTCCATAAAGGTATAAAATAAAGTCCTTAATATATTTGCTTATGCATGTTTACCTGAATATCTCTCTTCTGGAGGGATTTGTATAAGTCTTCTAGGGAGTGGATACCACTTGTATCGATGTCCGTAACAGCTGAAAATATGGTAGTGAAGTCAATATACTGGCCTAGAGATAATTAAGAAAGGGTTACTTAGTAGTAACATTAACATACGTGACATTTCGATGATTAGAAACTGGATCCTAGGTAGGCTTGCTGCTTTCACCTTCTCCTCTTCCTCTAGTAACCATCTTTGAATCCTGTAAATTTTAAAACGTTTCCAAATAAGCTTCTTGGGAACCAAGTAACACATCTTGGCTTAGGTTAAAACGTTGGTTAGGCCTTACCTTTCTCTGACGTAATTTGAGTTTGAGAAGTAAATAGCGGAGTCAACACGAATTGTAAGAACCCCAGGAACCATAGTGGCTTCAGGATACTGTTGAATGTTTCTATAAACGGAAGTTCTCGGAATATTTCCAAGAACCGCGGTTCTAGGTCTTGTTACTTGCAAGAGAATCTTACCAAACGATATAGAGACCTATCCATACAAAAAAAAAAAAAAATCAGCAAATTAAGATTGAAAATAAACTATATTTTGCATGGGTTTAAGTAACGTGAGACGTACGGCGATGAGAAGCCCTATCTCAACAGAAGCAAAGATGACACCAAAGAAAGCTCCCATACAAGCCACAAAATCAAGCTTATCGATCTTGAAGATCAATATCGCAGCTTGGAAATCAATCAAAGGGATCACCGCGTTGATGATAATAGCTGCGAGGATAGCGTTTGGTGTGTACTTGAAGAGAGGAGTGAGGAAGAGCAATGTCAAGAGAACGACTATTGACATTATGATGTTTGAAACAGCAGTTTGACATCCAGCCATGAAGTTTACAGCTGATCTTGAGAATGATCCTGTGGCTACGTAGCAAGAAGACATGGACCCAACAACGTTCATAACACCTAGTGCTACCATCTCTTTGTTACCGTCGATTTGATAGTCTTTCATTGAAGCAAATGTTCTTCCAATGGCCACAGCTTCCTGTGGATTTAAATATAAATTTGTGTTTAATAGCCAAATGGTTTTGAGAATGAAACATGGTTGGTTCTATCATCTATGCATAGTGCAATAAAATATTGACATTGATCTTCAAATTTTCTAAAAAATAAAATATATAGATATAGACTCCTAATTTTTTTTTTAACAATTTTAAATAAATATTTATGATCTCCAAAATTTTATGGCCGGCTATAGATTTAAGTATGACATGTTGATTTGAAACTTACCGTTAAGGCGACCATTCCAGAGACGACACCGATGCGAATGCCCTTAGCAAGGTAATGGCCAGAGAAGTAGATTTGATTAAAAGATGAAGGATTGATGCCTTTGTCAAGGTGTTTCACCTTCATTGATAACAAAGGGAAACAATGTTAACACAAAGTCAAATAGCTTGTTATGCAAGTAACTACTTAGTATGGACCGAGTGAGTTCTTACGATTTGGACTCCTTGTTTGTCAGCTCTGGTTATGTAGACAAAGAAGGTAGAAATGATAACTGATATCAATGGCGCAACCGCTGGAATCCAGAACAATCTTTTGCTCTTTTTGCCCTGTTCCATCATCATCATGGCAAGAGATGTCAGATTCAGATTAAAACCTAGGGTATAAACTATATGATATTTCAATAGTGTATATACTATTTCTTACAATGAATTTAGATGTGAGAAGGAAGGCCAAAAATGATGCACCAATGAGTATGGTCTGCCAATTCCACTGCATATCCAAATTGATATAAAATTAGGTAACGTTTTAACATAATGTAGCAATCAAGAAAGCAAAAGAAGAACCCTTACCCCGTGATGAGCAGAGCTGAAGACTGAATCTAGAACAGCGATGATATCGGTTTTCTTGGTGAATTTCTTGATTCCTAAGAAACCTTTAAGCTGCTGGAGAGCGATTGTGATGGCTGCACCACCCATGAACCCAACCACAGCCGCGTGGGAAAGGAAATCAATCAAGAAACCTAACCTGAAGAAGCCAAGGGCTGCTTCGGTGATACCGGCAAAAAACGTGGCGGTGAAGGCAAGTCGGAGATACTCATCAGGGTTTGTGTTTGGATCAATCTCAGCTCGAAGCAGAGTACCTAGCAGAAGAGAAACCACAGCGACAGGTCCAATTGCTATATCCCTAGAACTCCCCATACAAGCATACACCAACGGTGGAACAAAACTTGAATCTGTGAAATCATTTTTAACCATATTCCATTTATTAATTATCCCTTGCTTTCCAAGCTAGGTCAAAAGTGTGATGATTACTAAGAGTTAAGCCATTAAACTTACATAAACCGTATTTAGGGTCCAGATTTGCAAGCTTAGCATATCCAATATCCTAAAATCATCAAATAAAATACATAATTAAGAAACAAAGAAAACATATAGATAGCTTGTTACACAAGTAAATAGTGTAATTAATATTAGTTCTTTTAACCTGAGGAATACAAAGACTAGCAATAGTTAAACCGGCAATGAGATCACCACGAAACTTCTTGAGATTATAGTTACGTCCCCAATCAAAAACCGGGAACACAGATTGGAGACCGAGCATGAACTTCTTGGACTTAGTTTGATCCTTAAAGTGTCTGAGAGGATCATCGTGGAAGAAAGTTTCTTTGAACGTGTACATGAAATCATGGAACATGTTTTGCTTTGGTGGGACACCAACTTTATGCCGGTGAGGCGATGTTTTGACCGGAAGATCTCCACCGTCCGTAGGATGAGCTCTCGCAGACATAGCTACGTATCTGCAAACAGAACAAGAGAATAGTTATGTTTCTGTTAGTTTATGATGCCAATGTTGTTTAGTTTAAGAAGTGTTTGGACAGAGGAACATAATCTAACCAGGAGAAAGATATATAGATGGCTGGAAAAGAGAATAAAGTGAATATTTGGCTAAGTGTGATTTTGTAGCAACATTGATGAAGCTTATTTATAAAGAAAGTTAAGGATATTTTAAAAAAAATATTTATGAGGAGGGAGTGTTATCGTATAGATTGATGAATCTAGATAGGTAAGAGACCAAGTGCATGACGAAAGATGAAAAGTCTAAGAAGATATCAAATTGTTTATTTGTGTCTATACATTAAGTAAAAAGAATTCAAGTCAATGGGTTTTGTGTGGTACATGTTGTGCGCAAAACTGCAAACAATTTCAATTCAATGATCTCGGTGTGGTTTGCCATAAGGAGAGATCGTTGACCAGACTGACACGTGGTAAAAGGCAAACAATTTGAAATAAATGTAGATAAACACGTTTATGCTAATACTTTATACTTATCCCTGAATCATTGACGAGAATTATCGCATTATTCGAGGAATATAATTAGTTAACATGGTATTTCGGATTTTCTTAGCTTGGTTGTTACTTGTTAGAACATAAGTTTCAGAAACAAGACCTAAAAATTCAGAATACAAACCTAACTAAAACAAATATTAGAAACAAGAAATAATTACAAAGCAAACCTAATTACCTCATAGATATTTATATATTTAGTGGTTCTAAGCTTCTAATGTGAACTCAGCATCTTGTCCAAACTCAAACTATGTAGCTGTTATGTCAATTTCGTATCAGTTTTATTTATTAGAATTTTAAGGAAAACATATACATGTATAATAAATAATACCTACTTGAAATTTAATTGTGTTTCTGGACAAAAGTCTTTTGAGCTGATGGATTGTCTGGAATATTTTAAACTCTTTGTCTTCTCTTAGTAGTTTTCCAACCAACAAATTATTTTCTGATTGGCGTTTTCCAATTTATATGCAAATTAAAACCTTAAAACGTGAAGTTAATTTCTTTCCGAGAAGCCCAAAGGTATACAAAATCAACATAGTGGGTGTGATTGGTAGTGGCTCTAGGTGTTTTCTAGAGCTCTATTTATTTCTAAAACATTAAATTGAAAGCAATTAAGCTTTAATAAAAAAAATTTTACAGCTCTATTTATTTCTAAAACACTATAATGAAAGCAATGAAGATTTAGAAAAACAAATGAAATCGTAGCTCTAGAAATAACTTCGTACAAGTGCAGTGCTCTGCAAAGTTAAATATCCACAAAATTTTTTTAAAGATTTTCATAAAATTAAAAAAAATAAATTTAAAGTTACAGTACAATTTTTTTTCTATAGCAAACAAATTAAAGCTACAGCCGTTTCCAATCGGACACTCCCCAATTGTACGAATTCTATTCCAATATATTTAAAATTTTTTTTTCGAATATGTTTTAAAAAAACTAAAAGGTTGGTTACTAGTTGTAGCCAATCTGCCAAAGTGAACACCACATGTTATGACTTGTAGTTGTAGCTAAACTGCCAAAGTGAACACTACATGTCATGACTTTGTGATCCATACAAGAATGCTGTATGCATGATTGAAGTTTAGTTCATTGATATATGTATCAAAGAAACGCTCTAATCGTCGTAATGAGTGCTTTGCATGACTGCATATAATCAATTATAATATTGGTGATTATTCAGGTATCACACAAAAACACTATTGAAAAAGGAATTGATCAAACTATGATAAAACTTTAACATAAAAAAACTGCATATGATTGGGACATATACGCACGTGTATTCTATAAGTTTAAAAGTATTAAAAAGCTATATGTATATTTATATGATGAAATAATAAGTGGGTAAAGTAACAAGAAGATGCATAACCTTTGATAGATTTTATTTTTTGAAAGAGGGCAATAACCATTGATAGTTGGAAGGTGAAAACCGTCACATACCTGGAAAAGAAGAAGAATTTCAATCTCGTTTTTTCAGCCTCTTCCTCCAAAGATCTTTCACATGATTTTATTTATTTCTTTATGCGAAAAGTTTTCTAGCCGAAAAAGAAAACTAGAAGAAAGTTCACGAGAGAGACAGATACAGCCTCCCCTTCGTATGTTGAAGTCAGCAAATCTGAATCATGTCCAAGTTCGCTGAATCTCTTAAAATATCAATAAGAAACCCAAAGTACACAGAAATAGGTGGATTTTCCGCGAAAATATATATATATATATATATATTTGAAACTGTGGAAAATTACAAAGAATTAGCAGTAGAAGGAAAAACGTATTTAAATGAGGAAACCAGAAAAATCGATCTTGAATTTTGTTGTTTTAGATAGATATTTTACTTGAAATAAACTTATAAATTATAAGAGAAAAATATCGTGGACTTTCTCAAAAAAAAAAAAAGAAGAAGATAAATATCGTGATTATGATATCCTTCTTTTTCTGGAAACAAAAAATCATGTGAAATGATAAAGATCGTGACTACGATATTTTTCCTTTTTCCAGGAAACAAATAATCAGATGAAGTGATCATGACATAAGTTATGAAAATGAAACCTAGAAACAAGACCGAAGCAGCTAGATCGAAGTTGTTGTTACGAAAATACCAATGGCTCTAAATCGAGAAAAACGAAAAAGGTCAAAAGAAAGCAGCGATCTCTTTGGTGATGGAGTTGACTTTTAAGAATATAGTGGGTCCTGTGCCAGTTAAACTTGAACTTGGACTGTCGCGTGTCTAGGTTCTTCCTCGGTGCATTAGTCATTGACTGCGTTGTGCTTTGGTGGCTACGCCCTATTGGCTCTCCATGCTGGTTCGTGGCCAGCCACACACTAGTATAGTTAAAAAGAAAATTTAATATGATTTTATTTTCATTGGAGTAGAGACACTAATGATAATACTAACAACTCTAGTACGTTTTGTTTTGTCTTATTTTATTTTATTTTATTTGGAGTATTTCCTAAGCCGTAGTACGTTTGATCAGTAGGTCACTGATATATCCTCAAAACCTTGGATACGAAAAAGTTCTTGCACATATCAACTGTTTGTTGAGGTGCATGTTAAGGGTACTATAAAAAAGGCACATCACTTAATTAGTTATCAGCTAATCTCACATTTAGGTTTTACTCGAAATCAAATATGGATCATCATCATCAAACATGTAGACTGTTTGGTATAGTAATGCATGTTAAGGGTGAAATCAATACAACGTAAGACTGTTGGGTAGTAACTAATGCATGTTAAGGTTACGTACTATAAAAGGACACAGTTTGAAATCAAAAATGGATCCATCACATAATGTAGGAACATATTTGATCCCGAAGCGATCTGTCACGGAAGATAACCACCAAGTCGTAGAATTAAGACATTTACGAGCATAACCCACTAAAGTTGGAAGCAAATAATCCTACCTTTAGCTTTATAACAATTATTAAAACGGAGAATCGGGAAGCTAATGATGGCTGGTGGATGCGGAAAGCTAGTCAGAAACCGTTGTGATAATCGTTTGTGGTCTAATAGTATGTGTAAATGGACTGGCTATCTAAAAAACATATTTAAAAAATATAAATAAATTAAAATAAAAGTTTGAAATTTTAAAGATATTGATAGAATAGAGTTTATAATTTTGAAAGAAACATCAAAAATAATTTACAGAAGTAGGAATACAAAAATATAAGTAAAGAAAAGTAAAAATTAATAAAAGTAAATTAAATTAAAGTATATTCCTCTGTTTCATTATAAGTGTCACTTAACAGCTGTGCACACAGATTAAGGAAACAATTAATTTTACATATTTCCTATATAATAAATTTTGCATTAAAAACCGAAAACGACACTTATTTTGTAACGCAGAAAATCCTCTACAATGACATTTAATATGAAACGGAGGGAGTATTTTGTCTATGTCATTTAGTTCAGATTCTATTTATCCGGTCAAAACACTTATATTTTTCTCCCTATAATTAGGTTTGTTTGTTTGTGTTCAAAAAAAAAAAAATTAGGTTTGTTTAAAACTTAGCATTATTGTTTACGGAGAAAACTATATCTGAGACGTTTCTTTTATTTTCTTTAACTAGAGATACGTACGTACGTAGGTTGTGTTGCCGTATGTAAAACTAAGTTTTGCATATTTGTACAATTTGGACCAGAGAAAACCTCGAAGTACGTAGTACACAATCATCTCCTGGTTTACTTCTTAGTCAGGATATCTGAAGATGTTCAAGCTATAATTTTTTTTGTTAAAAGGCTTTTCAAGCAGTAACTTGAATACTAAAATCATTGTAAATTTTTGATGTAACTTTTATCTTTCATCGCTCTGGATTCCTGCTCTCGTTACCAATAAAATTCCTCCCACAATACGGATAGGCAAAATCAGCTTCCGAATACCAGCCATAACTTTAGATGATGACATGCATATATATGGAAAACTATGAAATACGTCTAGATTCTATATATTTTTTGCTTCAAAATATTGGGGTTTGTTTTGCAGTTAAAGTCTAAATGAACCAACGTCAATGAATGTTTTAAATCGACTATTTATAGTTGTGTTGATCTAACTGATATCCGTTGTAATTTTGATTGAATAAATAATTTACAAAGAGTAAATATTTTTTTTTTTTGTCACAACAAAGAGTAAATATATCTTCCTAAATTGGGCCTAATTTGACCGAATAAAGTGTCGTATATCCGTTAAGCCCATGAACTTGCAAGGAGGATGCGACGTGAGTAACAAGGTTAGGTCTCTGAAGTAATTAGGAAAATTTGTTTAAGGATCTGATTTGTTAGAGAAATAAAAGGAAAGTCGGTTACACCTCAAGGTCCTAGTCGGAGTTGGAATAGAAAATATAACCTTTGCTTGGCTTTGTTATAAAAAAGGCAGATTCAATCACACCCTAACAAACAACAACAACAACAACAAAAAGTGTTAATCAGAGTAATTATGAATAATGTTCTCGGTGGTGTCAGGCTTTACAAGTTTGACGTGCCTTCTGAGTCTGATGTCGGAATAATAGTAGTAAGTTCTGAAAGTGGTCATTTATCTCAAACGTTTCAATTGTCCCAATACACAAGACGAGGACGGCGAAGAAGAGGTTCGAAAGCTGGATAGTCCAAAAAGTTCGTAGATATGGTTAACTGGTCATTCATGATGATGCACAATGATGTCGCTATCAAAATACATAAACAGATCTTCGACCACATAGTCTCCAATTTCTGTTTCAAGGATCTTGACACCGTACCTCCCGCATGTCCCGTCCTCGTCTTTCAGTTTCAAATTAGAGGGTTTGGTCAAGATCATGTCACTGAGACTGACATCACACGTACGCTTCTATACACTTTGAGAACTAGACATTCTATCCTGGCCGATGAAGATGCAATAAACAGATGTGTGCCAATTGCTCCACCAGCAACAAAGATCTTGGATTGTTATCAAAGTTCGGAACTGTGCTCTCTCTGTGAGAAAGGGTATACGAGAGACGTTGAGATTGTTCACAAAACAAGATGCAATCATATCTTTCACGGTACTTGTATCTCTAGTTACTTGCTGCGCACTCCTCATTGTCCTGTTTGCTCTGCTCACTTGCCACCTGTCGACATGCGAACCCTACTCTTCTCCTAAATTTTATTTGTTGGATGAACATCCTTGGCCTAACTTTTTTTTTTTTTGCTTGGCAATTCTTTGACATCTATTGATATGATAAAGGCATACATTGTGCACTCTCATTCTTTTTTATTATGCATATGAAGAGAGAAAAATATAGTATAATGTGGATGACCTACTTAGCAGCAAAGTGCAACTGGCGCACTCACACACACACTCTCTAGTATTTGTTCTTGTAGAGAGAAGAGAGAACATGTTTTGATGTGTACATTGTTAATCTTTTCTCCAGCTCTTTTCTATTACAACATTACACACATGCATACTTATACTAGATTTCTCTAGTAGCTCATTGCTTACAAAACTTCTTCTAGTCTATGCCCCTAAGACATTAGACTATTCTTACAAGCAATGCTTATCTTAGACGACAACAACTCTTAACAACTATATCCTAATACATAGCTTAGTTGGCTTTTAAATAAATCAAACTAACAACTCATATTCCCATTGTTGTGTAACTTCTTTCGCTCCCCCTCTCCTTGTTGGCTTTGCTCTTTATCTTCTTGCTATCTTTCTTGCATTGCAAGCTCTCTTCATCTCCTTTTCTTTTGGATACAATTCCAACTTGTTGACCATTAATGTTTATCGAGTAGATGATTTTCGCATGCTTTCGATCTTATCCATTGATATAAACCTCAATGGATATGAATCAAGTTCTCCTATGTATATTAGATCACCAAGAATGTCAGCGTTTAAGCAACATATCTATTGTTTCAATTTGTTATTATACTTGTATGTTTAGAAGTATAGATCTTGTGTATTTATTTGTTCTGTTTAGAAGACAGAGAACAGACTACCCAAGTTGCAAAGTCCTTGGTGGGCAGTTGGAGGAGATAAGAATCAGCTTCCCAAGTTGCAAAAAAGTCCCTGCGAATATAACACTATCTTATTCCAATCAAACTTGTTACATGAGAATATCTAAGGTAATATTGTTGTCATGTACTTTTTCTTTTACTTCCTCTTATATTGTTTCGCGTTCTTTACTTACAAAAGATTAAGTAGACAAACATTTTCCGTCGTTTGCTTAAAGTTAAAGTATTGCTTTTTATTTTATGAGTGGCTTAAATATTTTTTTTTTAAAGAAAATGAATTTTCAAGAACAGCTAAAAATGTAGCTGCAAATGATGAGACATCTAGAACGGCTGCAAAATTTGCTTAGAACTAACTGTTTTAGCTGTTTTTATCTTGGGAGCCATAACATTGTGACCAATCACAGCCAGCAGAGTCCCTCTCCCAATCACCCTCATAGATATTTTCAGTTTATTTATCACTATCCATATATTTGAACTTATTAGATGTCCCACATCGATCAAATATAAGATCATTGGACAATATATATGTGTATGGGCAATCCTCCACTCTTGAGCTAACTTTTGGGTATGAGTTAGGTCCATATCAACTAATAGAACTTCCACTACTTTAACATTTAAAAGTGCTAGCCTCAATCATTTTATTATTTGGTGCAACCTCAATCATTTTATATTTGCGTGTCTTTAGAAATATGACAAAGTTCTCAAAAGAAATGACAATGCGTGATTTATTCTAACATAGCTTCGAAATAGTCAATTTATATGCATAGTGCGGAACACAACTATAACTAATAAAAGGGATCTACTAATTTATTTTTAATCTTGCATATATAGTTTTCAATGCCTAATATTGTTGAAACAACAAAAAACTACATCTTTGGCTCACATGATTAGTTTGGTTGGGCATAAAACTCATTAACTAGCTATGGTATTGAGGAAGAAAATTCAGGACAGTTTTCGAAAAGTTCCATTCTATACATTTATTATTCATATAGTCTTGCTCATATTTTTTAAGTTCATATTTTACAACGTTTACCAGCTATTTTATAAAATCTCAATCACACAATAAAATTAAAGAGACAAGAAAATAAAACAAAATGAAGAAAGAAAGAAAAATAAAAAGAAAAAAAGATAACACGTTTTTTCTTCTTTATCACTCAATCGTCATGGGATCCGAAACTTTAGCCGAGCTTTTCTTTGGCTTTCCAACAAACCACCGACCGAATCTTGAAGCCCCATTCTGTTCCTCCGGCGTATTCATGACCTCCCGTAGCCCACCTCCGACGATCTTTTCATCTCCCTCGCCGGTAACGGCAGTTTTGGCATGTTTCTTCATACTCTCTCTTTGAAACTTCCTCACCGTGTAAATCTCTGCGATAGCTAGCGACATTTTTATGGCTTTAGAAACAAGAAAATAAATTTATCTGAAGAAGCGGAAATAAAAACAGAAGTTGTATTTTGGGATGTTGTTATTTCATGGGGAGAGGTTTGGGGGCGTTATTTATAGATAAAAACAACTCTACTTTTTGGTATTTGATATTTGTTGGCCACGATACATCTTTTCTGTTAATACGTATACGCTATATATCTACTTTGGTGTGTATATTTCGTTACGTTTTATATCATTGACGTTTGTAGGAGTTAACTGTTTGCCGATTCGAGTAATATACTAGCCTTAGGTCTGATATTCCGAGCCTTTTTTATGGGTAAAATAATAGAAATGACCCGTTTAGGTCAAAAAGATCAGATAATTATTCCGAATATTTGAATTACACGTTTGGATCATTGCTATTTCAAAAATCTATATTTATTTATTCTTAATCCTACTATAAGTTTTAAATTATCCATATTTTAATACATATTATTTAATTATTATTATTTTATAATATTATTTCAATTTTAGTTTGGATATTGATTTTACTAAAACCCTTATCCAACCTTTATATGCACTTACCCAACTATTATTTGTAATTAGTTTAAAATGTATACCCATAACCTATTTTATACTATTTGAATTTAGATTTTGCTAAGGTAATTAGTGGATTTTAACACACAGAGATTTCAAATACAGATTAATTTCTACAAAAATAATAATTGACAGTTCGTATTAAAGATCGGATGGCTGTTAAATATTAAAAACGATTTATATATAAATCTTTAGTTCGAGTATATAGTCTACGAATATATTGGAGAAGGTCCTAAGAGTGAGAGGAATCTGACTCAGCCGACATTTTAGGTTCAAGATGACAATAGAATCGACCCTAACCACAATATATCCATTTTAACAGGCACAGAAACCAAGAACATAAGTATTAAGCATATGTCAAAATAAAGTATTTTTTTTTTGTCAAAATAAAGTATACGTCAAATTTATATTAAAATTTTATCCTATTCTATTTCGCGCATTTCCACTTTTATTTTATTTTTGCAATTGCTGGTAGTGGAGTTTACGGTCATAACATAATTAATAAGCTTTTAAACTTTTTGTTGTTATTGTTTTGGCTCTGTTTGATTTTAGTCACGTTTTTTACTATTGTTCTATCTTGTTCTTGCACAATCGCTTAGTGGGTAATTTTCGATATATTCCTGATTCGTTCTAAAGTTATATATCTCTGAAAAAGAGATACGATTCTTGAAAGTCACGACGAACAAATAGAATCCATATAAAAGGTTTCAAGCTGAAAATAAGCAAATAATATGCAAAATAGCTTTTAATATAATGGGCATGAAAAATTATTACATAATACAGTTACGTAATACGCATTTTTCATAATATTGCAGTTTAATTGTTTTCCTTAGGACTATTAATCCATTTTTAAATGAAAATAGAATATTAAGGTTTGAATACACTATAGTTGATGATATGTTGCGTTATCTGCGATGCGTTTCAAATGTATAAATTATCAACATAAAAGTAATTAAGAGTGAGGAAATATTGCCGCATATAGTGTTAGTGTGGAATAAACGATGCGCCAAGAACTATATGCATATTATATAACAATGACAACGTTTCTTCCATTGGAAGAGAATCGTGTAAACTATTTCTTTGGTGAACAATCGTGTAAACTTTAAAGTCAAACATCGTCGAAATTCAGTACCCCTTGCCTGTGTGTGAAACTGGCAAACATTTAACACATGAAGAGCTTGCATTTTCAGCCCCGTCTCAATCAGAATATTAAACTGATCAAAGTAGCAAACTATGGAATTTGTAACTGGAATCCGTTCCAAGTTGGTTGTGTATAGATCGCATAAATTGATTTACCGTCCGCGCGGTATGAAGAATTTGAGATTAATACTTGAATATCTGATATGGGGTAATCATAGTGCTAGCTGAATTTATCGACACACAATGAGTTCAGTCGGATAGTGCGATCTCGTGTCATCTAGTAAGTTTTGGTTACACCATATATAATCTACGTTTTAATATACAATATATATATGTTAATACAACTTATACAATAGACAAATTAAAAAAGTGTATTATCTGGTAAACTTTGATTAGATATGCTTTCTCTTTCATTATCTTACCTATAAAATAAAGTAATCAATAAACTTAGCATTATTAAAAATCTATATGAAATGATCATTGATTTAACAGAATCTTTAGTTAATTGTAAATTAATTTAATTATATTTAATCTGATAAAAGATCATAGATGTATTAAAGTGTATTTATAGATGATATAAGGGTTTTTAATAATGTGTACCAAATCCAAAAGATATTATGACTATTATTATCTGATATCTATACACATATATATACATGTATATATAAGTAAAAACGGTTAAGGTTAGATATCTCAAAATTAATATTTACATTTAAAACATGACAAGAAAATCAATAGATCACGAAACAAATCAAAATTTAAATAATAATTTAGACCATTTTGAGACATGTGCTAATATTTGTTAAGTTTAATTAACCACGTGTGACTATCACACTATCATTAAAAAATTCAATCTTATATATTTGTTATATAATTTTACTAACTATCAAATTTGTCAAGAAATCCCTGTTTTATGAAATTTGGAAGAAAAAAAGACGTTAGGATAAAAACGTTGGTTATATATAAAGGAGAAACACAAGAAGCTACAAAAAAAAGGTTTCAGTTAAACCTTAAACAAAAATATGAACAGAGAAATTGTGAAAACTCGTCTCTTAATCTCAGACTTTACAAGTTTGATGTGCCTGGTGAGTCTGATGTTGGAGTTATATTAAGAACTTTTGGAATTAGCGGTGCACATGAGTGTCTGCGGTTTAAATTATCGCGATACAGAGGACAAGGACAAGATTCAAAAGCTGGATTATCCAAATCATTTGTAAACTTGGTCAGTACTTTCTTTATTGGTCGTTCAGAGTCCAACCTAACTAAACAGATCTTCGACTACATTGTCTCTAATTTCTCTTTCAAGGATCTTGAGATTGTACCGCCCGCGTGTCCCGTCCTCGTCTTTCACTTTCTTTATTAGTGCTGAAGATGCAATAACCAGAATTGTACCAATTGCTCCACCAACGACGGAGATTGTAGATTGTTATAAAAGTTCGGAACTGTGCAGTCTCTGTGAGAAAGGGTATCCACAAAAAGATGAGATTGTTCATAAGACAAGATGCAATCACATATTCCATGCTACGTGTATCTCTCGTTACTTGTTGACCACCCCTCAGTGTCCTGTTTGCACTACTCACTTGCCACCTGTTGACATCCGAACTCTCCTCTTTGTCTAAAACTTTTATTGTACTACCTATTGGAATAAATTTTCAGTTTACTTATTACTATACATACTTTTGAATAAGGGCTTCCACAACAGGGATTTAGTCGAATTCTTAGCGCTAATTCTTAGTTTAGGTGAATAGCGCTAATTCTTAGGTTAGGTGAATAGAATAATAATATTTGGACGAATTAAGTTAAAGATTGGGCCGTAAATAAAGATTTTTTCGAGTTAATCCTTATGGCACGTGGTGGAATGAGAAGGGGGTTGTGCTTCGTGTGGTGGGGAAAAAACGCTCATTCGCGAGCGAAGGAAAAAAAAATCTTAGCTCTCGAGGAAAGGCGATTCTTGGCGATTTCTCTTCCTCGGTTGAACAAGGTACATCCAAATCTTCTCTTGTAGTTAAATCGATTTAGATTAGTTTCCATCTTGTTGTTATCCTCTCAATTTAGGGTTCCGTATTGGGTTTTCAATCGATTTGTGGTTATTTTCGTTTGAAATTAAAGTTTGAAAACGATTTGGGAATTTGTTGTGATTGTAGTTTTTGGTTTGAAAACGATACTGGTTTCACTCGATTTTGGGTTCATCTCAGTTGAAAGCGTATAATTCAAGACCCATTTTCGGTCAATTCGATTTACGATTTCAAAACCCATTTTGGTTTCGATCGATTATACAACATGTGCTCGCTTTCTAACTATATGATGCTCCGTGAATATTGTCTTTTTATCTTTATTCTTATGGGTCCCCTGCTTCAACAAGCCGTTAGGGCAACATTATTGGAGGGATTTGTTTTGAAGCCCTTGACATTAATTTTTTATTACTACTTTTAAGTTTAGGGATTTAGCTAAGGACATTTGCTAAATTTGTTGATTATTGGTGGGACTTACTTTATCTCTTACATAATTAAATTGAAACATCAGCAGCTTAAGTTTCTACATGAACCACACATCTAAGTTCTAATTCAACACAATTTCAACCTACTCATAGTAAGCAAAATCATAGATAAAGTTTCAAACTATGAACAAATACAAAAGCTAAGTAACGTAATTCAAAAACACCAAAACAAAAGAGAATGACAGATACTCTTTTGAGGTTGTAGATGAGTCTTTCTTCATCAGTCATGAGTTCCTTCTTTAGCTTCTTAGCTCTATTGATCTTTCTTAACGTCTTACCAGACTCTTTCTTCATTCTACTCTCAAATTTACTCTTCATACTTCTTCCTCTCGACGTCAACATAGATCGAGAAAAGTCACTCGTGACACAACAAAACAGAACATATATAGACATAATATTCTGTATTTACACAAACACATACACAAGTAGTAGTTGATCTTTTAATCACAAAACATAATAAACACAATTGACACAATCAACAAAATAAACAAATCGTAATAAAAAATTCAGACCACAATCATGTTTTCGAACTCGTTCCATACCACATCCTCACAAAATCTAAACAAGAACAAGAGACATCATCATCTGCTGAATCTAAGACATAGACATAAAAGGACAAACATGTAGTTTTACCTTTGAATCGATTTCGTCGATGAGAGCCACAAGCCGCAGAGAGATGTGGGAGGGATTTTTCATCGAAGTGATCCGTCGAGGAGATTGAGACAGAAGCGGAGTCATCTAGGATAGCGAGAGAGACGAGGGGTCGTCGTGGACACCGAGAGAGAAGCGGAGTGGTCGAGAAGAGGATAGAGACGACGATACCACCGAGAGAGACGCCGGCTGATTACGTCGGCGAGAGATTCCATCGAGGAAAAAGGATCGTCGAGGAAATATCACCACAACAAATTGATGTCTGTCGAGAGAGAATGAAAGAAGATAATCCGGCAAAAGAGAGGAGAAGGAAGCCAAAGGGACATCCCTTAATTAAGGTCTTTTTGCAAAGTCCTTTAACATTATTGATTTATTTTTGACCCAATAAATATCTAAGGGATGGCCCAAATCCCACCAATAATGTTGGCCTTTATGTTCTCCACGGTCCCCTGCTTCAACAAGCCGTTCACGTGTGCTCTTCTATAGGAACCAGAGAGGTGGCAATAGAGGTCTGTGACTTTTAACTTAACCGAATCAATTACTCTCTAGAACAGTATAAAAGACTAACATGATTAGCCAACTAGAACCATACAGGAAACTGAAAATAAAACTCGTAGTGGTTCCTTTTTAAAATTTACTTTCATGTAAATTATGTAATTTCCTGGAACTGTATTCTAGTGTCTTTGTATTTCATGTGACTATCAGTCTATGTATTGAGATATTCATCTTCCTTAAGTTCTGGAAGAAAGATAAAAAAGGTTATGTGTAAAGAAAAAAAACGTAGTAATCTTTCCTCAATGCTAACTTCGGACAACAGTCTTTTTCTTGATTTGTCTTCACGAGTCTCTTCTACTTCGTATGCAGCCGCGTGATAACCCTCCGACCACATTTTTAAGCTTTTTCTTCATTCATAAACCAGAAAACAAGATTTATTAAGTTCAGTTAAAATAAATTACGTAAAGAAAACATAAATTGGAACATTAGTAGTACCCAAAGATCTGAACTTTTAGCTTTGCTCTTTGCTTCCCCCTCTTCTTCATCTGGAACAAAATGGCGGTATCTCCACGTCCTGTTTTTCCGTCTAAATGGCCGGAGAAACGGTAACCGGAACTTACTCATCATTTTTCTTATCCACCTTCGTTTCTTCTTCTGCCATTTTATTAACCACAAAAAGAAAACAAAAGATAAAACTTACTTGCTGAAAAAGGTAAGAAATAAAGATTTAGTTGTAAGAGCCAAGAGGTTTTAAACTTTACAACCCTAAATCAGATTAGACAGAGTTCAGCAATGTTACTTAATTGGAGTCCTTATAAATAGTTTTTCTAAATTTTTAATTATTAATGTTTTTCTAACTTTTTTTTTTTGCCACGTAGAAAAATTTTGTGATAAAGAATTAGGTAAATAATAGTTACGTAGTTACGTAACTATAAACCCAAGTCACTAAATAAAAGCTTGCTCTCATAAGCCATGGCCCATATACGGTCCAATAATGATAAAAACGAAAATCAGTAAAACGTTACCTTCGGATTCGGCCGTTCAGGTACGTTGGCACTCTCTACGTCTACGCCGTCGCGTTTCGAATCTCCGGCGAGACTTTCAGCTCTTAGCTGACGAGTATAAGCTAATAAATCCGCTCTCCGATCATTTCCACGCTTCCTCCACGTCCCTTCATTTTTCCGTCCCGCTCGAAACGGTCGAACCATCGTCGTTTGACGATCAACGTAAACGGTGATGATCACACCGTGCATAATCCTTGGATTCTCATCTCCCATATGCATTTTTGTTTTTGTTTACGAAGTTGTGGCTTCTTCAACATGAAACGGGGTTTTGCTGTTTATTAGGAGGACGCACACAAATCAGGTAACAGACAAATCTCTTTCTTAATCGGAATCACACGTGTTAACATCTCGTCCGACTTTTTCATTGCAAGTCCTAACTACTCCACGGTCAACGATCTTCAAATGCTGACTCATTAATTGTTTTTTATTTAGACATGGTGACCACTACTAACATGGGTTTTAGTGGGCTTATATAAACAAATATCGTATTGCATTAGATTGGGCCTATAAATTATTATGGTGATCGTTAATCATTGCTTAATGACGAATTTTGCAATTTGTTTGATTTACTATAGTTTAAGATATCGATACTACACAAATAAAGAGGCTCGAATGTTATTTATGTGCTGACAAGAATCTCACACTTATCCATTATTAAGAGGGAAATTATAATAATCGATTTCCAACAACTGCATGATTATTATAAGACATCTTTATGGTTAAGTAAATAAGCCAAAAAAATGTAATCCTTTGGACCAGTGCTTTATGATATGCTTTTAAAAACCATCAAGAGTTAATTCCAATTCTTTTACTTAAAGCTAAACACTTTTACTTGATTGTGCTTTAGTTGATTATTTTAAATAAATGATAATAAATAGTGTGCCAAGTTTCCACTTCACAGTCTTTAGTCTTCACAATAACAAGATTCTTTTTTGTTAAATAAAAGAAGGAAAATAAAACAGACAGAAAAGGGGATATCCAGGGGAGGCCATATGCGTTAATATGACCCTTGCCATTGCGAAATGTGAATGTTAAATAGTTAATCTTTTCTCAGATCTGCCCTTGATTTTCTTGCAGAAATTGAATTTTTTCACAATATTATAATTGTCGTATTCACTTTCTCTGTGGATGCATTTAGCTAGTTTAAACCTTTCAGATGTGCATTCAGGGCTGTAAAATTTACCCGAAAACTTTGGGCGTTCCAACCAAGCTTTATTGTGACTGCAACTACTTAGAAAAGTTAACCTATGATCTTAATTTGTCACCAATATTTGACTGTTTGTGGTGAAATACCAACTAAACAGAAATGTGAATTAAGGTAAACACTGTGAAAGTGGCTCAAGGGGTCACGAAAGGGTCGGGTCGATGTCTCCCTAACCGCATCAAGCTCCCCTGTTGCATCCTTTTTTTTTAATATACGGCACATTTTGTCTGTTTGTTTATAGTTAAATCAATTAAAAATAATCCTATGGTAAAACATAAAAATACGCAGTGGAAAATAGCATATCTCAATCCTAAATTATCGACTTGAGAATAGGTGTGCAATGTAACAAAACTCCATATCATTTAGTGGCTGTTATTACTCTAAAATAATTGTGGACAAGCTTGTATATTGGAGCTAACCTATGTTGCCGACGTCAATAAAAAATGAAAAAGCTATGATGTCATATGTGTTGTGTTATGGTGCAGAAAGCAATATGTTATGAAATTCGATAACGATTATGGAGCGTATGTTTAGTTTAGCCAAGATTGTAAATTGTGACGCTGCCAAGTACATGATATTAAGCTAATTACGGTGGTATGTATTTTATTTGTGTGTGTTGCGACTATTTCGTTTACGTTTACATAGTTCAAATTTTACAAAAATGTGTTTTCATCTTATTGGTAACTAGTTTAAAATATCAGCTGCATTGTATATAAGTCTCAATTTAATAAAGACTAAAAGAAGATTCATTTCAATACGTACGTGAATACGATAGTTTAAAATATTAATTTGCAACAGCTAAACTATTGATTGATAGACTTTGCGTATTCTCATTTAAAACTATGGATTCCAAACGTTAACAGAACTTCGATTGTAGTACATTTGTATATTCTGATTCAAACACTATACAAACAAAATCAAAATATAGTATTTTTCTATTTTTTGTAACTACTTTATTAATTTTGTTTAATGGTTTCTTCTTTATATTCTCACAGAGCGATCTACCAGAAATCAATAATTATGTAAATTCATTAGATGTACAGTAATAACACCACGTAATCATTTTAGTTTGGCTATGCCTACTCGTGTTATGAAAACTTTATACGAGGTATCTAATAGTGCGTTGCAATACTAGGCTACCACTTAATCCTTAATTATGTTTCAAATAATTAGTGATGTTATAGAAACTTTGTAGATTAATAGCTTATTTTCCATCAACCTTCGCTACGAAAATAAACTTCTCCATCTACTTTTTTAGGCTGTGCATAGTTGATAACTGGTTTTGAGGTTTTAACCAAGATTGACTTGAATTTATGCCATTCATCGAATGTAAAAAGATGATAATAATAACTGAGAATCCAAAATGGACAAAATAAAATAATATTATGACCCGTCGTCCCTTTTTGTGGTTGCCCGTTCGTGTATTTGCTTGGCCGTTGGTGATCCCATGCGCCACTAAGCCTCCAGAGTCTTCTCTATAATATCCTTTCTAAAACATAATTAATCTCTATTTAGTTTATACTTAACTGCGCTTTAACTTCTTAATCGCCATGTAATCTCTGTTTCTCGACTTAATTAATATAATTTCTTCTATAATATTCAAGTCAACAATATGCTTATATAGATAAATGTTATTATCTACCCACCGGGATTCTCATTCTTCATTTTCTTATATAATTACACTAACATTTGACGATGATTTAAGAAAATTGAAGTCAAGATTAATACCCCTTTCTGTAATATATAGCCACACATGATGCAATTTAGTCTTGAGTCATATATCCATATTTTCCATTCACCAAGCACAAGATCTTGACCCAAGATATTAGTGAGTTTACGTGTTGTGTTTTGTCTTTTAATGTAGTCGCATCATATCAATTAGTATGAACGAGAAGTTCTTCGTCGTCATATGCTTATATATGGAATATAGCTAGCTATGAAATATTGTTATTGCTATATACAAGTTGTACATATTGCAAATAAACTATTTTGTTGTGGTGACACGTAAATAAAGAAAAGAACATTGTAGTAGTTTTAGCTTGTTAATTTAAATATCTCCATATGTTGATTTTTGTTGTATCCACGACACAACGACTGACCTTGTATGTATAAAAATGTTATCCAATATGCATCTATGAAATGATAAATAGAAGTAACTTTTTTTTAACAATCTTTTTATAAATTGAAGTAAAAAAAAAATTCTAAGCAAGCTTTTATCTGATTTTTCGTATTATCTATATATACAGAAATATGACTATATGTTCTTGGTTAAATAGCTTGTTAGTTAAATAGAACATTGTCTCGCAAGAAAGTAGTGACTGACGACGCAAAACATAGCTTAGACCATCATTATTGGAAGGACTGATAAATTGTCCGAGAAAGACTTTGGGTTTTTCTTGATTATTGGTAAGGACTTTTTATGAGTCCTTAACAAAATATGATTTCTAGCAAGAGAAGGCGACGATTCGGTGGAGAGATTCGGCGGAGAGATTCGGCGGAGATAGCGGTCTGGCTTGTGCGGTCCATAGATATCACCTCAAGTCTCGCCTCGGTGTGGAGATCGGTGTGTCGAGACAGAGAGAAAGTGAGAAGGAGAGAACGAGATTGCGAAGAGAAAAAAAGAGGAGAGAAGAGGAACACGCGACTTTCGTTCTTCGTTTTGCTCTGCGTTTGACACATGACGTTAAGGACAGCATAACAACGTTTGTTAATTAACAAACGAATTTGGCGTCCCCTATTTCATTCGCCATATTATATTACTAAATATACACGAAGGACGTTATTGGAGTGACCGATAATGTTGCTCTTAGCATTGTAATATAATGAGACCATTTTGTAGATCCAATGTAAGGTTTATCTTAGTCCGAATGAGAGGAAATGTTTATCTTACTCGTAAGTGCTAGACTATATATTGATTGTATTCTAATTATGAATGTTGAAAAAGTTTATATAAATGTATGTATAAACATTCTCGGTAGGTGCATTGTTTCTTATATCACAGAGCTACTTCTCAGAAGTTTCATATATATATACTACTGATTTAGGGTTTGTCTACTCTCCCCAGGTTCAAAATTGGAGTGCACTAACATTTATTAAGAATGCATGAACATGGTTTTGTTCACTACGTGTAATTGCTAATTAGTGCAGTCTATTAATGGTTTTCTTTTATTAAATTAAATGACATGATTCATTTTCATAATACCGTCCCTCTGACCAGGATTCGTTTTCCTTGATGCGTGATGGTTTTTTTATGTTAAAAAAAAACTAATACAATTATACGTTTACGAAATCTTTTTCCCGCCTCAAAGGCCAAAGCTACGATCAAGGAAGGTTGGGTCCCACCTACTTATAGAGACCACACTGACTCACATTTGTCAACTTTTGCTCACTCTTATTTTTCATTATTTTATTTATTCATCTCTGCAACGCCCTATAAACCCTATATATACCAACGCTACGTCGCCCCATAATACAGAAACAAAATAAAAACAAATATCAAACCATACTTCTCTCATCTCTTCTCACCGATTCAATAGCTACTCAATGGCCACCTCCGTCGATAACCGCCATTATCCCGGCCTAACCTCCGCCATAAACCCCGGTGTCATCCGCTCCATCAAACCTCCTCCCGCCGTTCCTTCTCACTCATTCGACAACCACCGTCACCAAAACGTTCAAACCAACGAGAACACCGACGGTTACGACTCAAGCGACGATGAGGACGAGAGTCACAACCGCAACATCTCATACTACATGACAATGGTTCACAAATCCAACAGCGATTTAGAACCGTCGATTCTAGACTCTCGAGACGAATCCACGGCTGATAACTGGATCCACCGTAACTCCTCTATGGTGCGTCTCACCGGAAAACACCCCTTTAACGCTGAAGCTCCTCTCCCTCGCCTTATGCACCATGGCTTCATCACTCCCGTTCCTCTCCACTACGTACGTAACCACGGTGCTGTCCCAAAAGCTGACTGGTCTGAATGGACGGTGGAGATCACCGGACTTGTGAAACGTCCGTTGATACTCACCATGGAACAGTTGATCTCCGAGTTCCCCAGCCGTGAGTTCCCGGTGACTCTCGTCTGCGCCGGAAACCGTCGCAAAGAACAGGTCCTTCTAAAATTTCCAGAGCCCTATTATCTAATAGTCAAAATAAAATATTTCATAAAATTTTCAAATGATTTTTTTTTATAGTATACAATTATTATATCTAAACCATAACAATATATAGACTTCATCCTATATGTTTATTATTTTCACACACAGAATTATTTTATTTCATTTTACAAAAATATACAAAATATTATATTTAAATTTTTTTAAACGGGTCCCTATAACATTGAAATGTTTCAACAGAACATGGTGAAGCAGACGATAGGATTCAACTGGGGCTCCGCCGGAGTTTCCACCTCTCTCTGGAAAGGTGTTCCACTCAGCGACATCCTCCGTCGCTGCGGTGTCTACAGCAGGAGAGGCGGAGCTCTCAACGTCTGCTTCGAAGGAGCGGAGGATCTTCCCGGAGGCGGCGGGTGTAAATACGGAACAAGCATCAAGAAAGAGATGGCTATGGATCCTGCGAGAGATGTTATATTAGCTTACATGCAGAACGGTGAGCTTCTTAAACCGGATCACGGCTTCCCGGTTCGGATCATAGTACCCGGCTTCATCGGCGGAAGGATGGTTAAATGGTTGAAGAGAATCATCGTCACGCCTCAAGAATCCGACAGTTATTATCATTACAAGGACAATAGAGTTCTACCTTCTCTTGTCGATGCTGAGCTGGCAAATGCAGAAGGTAAAAATTATTTTTACCTTTATATCACTTTTTACCGTGGTTAATAATTTTTGAATACCTCTTGTGTTGCAGCTTGGTGGTACAAACCGGAATATCTAATCAACGAGCTTAATATAAACTCGGTGATAACAACACCTGGTCATGAGGAGATATTGCCTATTAATGCATTTACTACTCAGAAGCCATACACGTTAAGAGGCTATGCATACTCTGGTAATTTAATATTTTACTATGGTAATTAAATTAAGATGTCAAAGTTCTAAGTAAATATTTTGGTTAAATAGGCGGAGGGAAGAAGGTAACGAGAGTAGAGGTGACTCTAGACGGAGGAGAGACGTGGAGTGTGTGTGAGCTTGACCATCAAGAGAAGCCAAACAAGTATGGCAAGTACTGGTGCTGGTGTTTCTGGTCACTTGATGTTGAGGTTCTTGATCTTCTTAGTGCTAAAGAGGTGGCGGTTCGAGCCTGGGACGAGTCTTTTAACACCCAGCCTGATAAACTCATTTGGAACCTCATGGTAACCTCACTCTCTTAATTTATTTTATTATACTATACTATTATAGACTACAATAGAGTTTCTTATTTTTATATGATTTGATTAACTAGAGTAAGCAGTTTAATCCCGTTATGTATATTTGTCTTCGTCCTACAAAGTTGGAACTACGTTGCTATTGTTGATGATATATTTTTAAAACGTGTTGCCTACCATCTTAATACACTATCGTGCAGTTCATTTTACTGGTTAAGTAGATCATTTTAGTGGTTAAGTAATACACGTAGCCAAGAAAAAGTTCATTAATTATCACTATTTGCAGTTCATTTTAGTGGTTAAGTATGATCATTTCCCTTCATGTGGGAAATTATATATTACTTTGAAAAAAATCCCAAGTCCATGGTATCCAGCTAACTAATCAAGAACAAAAGTATTGTGACAAGACACTATTATATCTCCGTTAAAAAAAATTATTATATGATGTTTGACTAAAGGAATTCTGACGTTGACTTGTGCTTAATCAGGGAATGATGAACAACTGCTGGTTCAAGATCAGAACCAACGTGTGCAAGCCTCACAAAGGAGAGATAGGAATTGTTTTCGAGCACCCGACCCGACCCGGAAACCAATCGGGTGGGTGGATGGCAAAGGAACGTCAGCTTGAGATATCATCAGAGTCAAACCCTACTTTGAAGAAATCAGTTTCATCTCCTTTCATGAACACTGCCTCAAAGATGTATTCAATCTCCGACGTTAGAAAACACAACTCACTCGAGTCTGCATGGATCATTGTCCACGGCCACGTCTACGACTGTACACGTTTCTTGAAAGACCATCCAGGTGGCACTGATTCTATCCTCATCAACGCAGGAACTGATTGCACCGAAGAGTTTGAAGCTATTCATTCAGACAAAGCCAAGAAGATGTTAGAAGATTACCGTATCGGTGAGCTCATCACCACGGGATACGACTCTTCCCCTAATGTCTCTGTCCACGGTGGCTCAAACGTAGCTCCTTTGTTAGCTCCTATCAAAGAGCTAGCTCCGACAAAGAACGTTGCATTGGTCAACCCACGTGAGAAAGTCCCGGTCAAACTCATCGAGAAGACGTCTATCTCTCATGACGTACGTAGGTTCCGGTTCGCGTTACCATCAGAAGATCAGCAGCTTGGTCTACCTGTCGGGAAACACATCTTCCTTTGCGCCAACATTAACGACAAGCTTTGTCTTAGAGCCTATACGCCGACCAGCACGGTCGACGCCGTTGGACATATCGACTTAGTTGTTAAAATTTATTACAAAGACGTTCATCCAAGATTCCCCAACGGTGGACTCATGTCACAACACCTAGACTCGTTATCAATCGGTGCAGTTTTAGACATCAAAGGTCCGTTGGGACACATCGAGTACCAAGGCAAAGGTAACTTCATGGTCAACGGTAAACCCAAGTTCGCCAAGAAACTAGCCATGCTTGCTGGAGGAACAGGTATTACTCCGATCTACCAAGTCATTCAATCTATACTAAGTGATCCAGAGGATGAAACCGAGATGTATGTGGTTTATGCTAACCGAACCGAGGATGACATACTTGTGAGAGAAGAGCTAGAAGGATGGGCTAATAAGCATAAGGAGAGGCTAAAGGTTTGGTACGTTGTTGAGATTGCAAAAGAAGGTTGGAACTATAGCACTGGGTTTATAACCGAAGATGTGCTTAGAGAACATGTCCCGGAAGGTTTAGAAGGTGAAACACTTGCATTGGCGTGTGGACCACCGCCTATGATTCAGTTTGCGTTGCAGCCTAATCTTGAGAAGATGGGTTATAACGTGAAGGAAGATCTCTTGATCTTCTAATTAAGAATTGCTCAACATCTCTATATAGATGCATTTGGAAACTCGGAAGTCAATAACAATTATCGCTTTTGTAAATACATTGTTATTTGGGTGCTTCTGTTGGAGTTTGTATTCCAAATGTATAATGTATTGTATTTATGGTTTATGTTGTTGTTGTTGTTGTTGTTGATGATAATGATAAATGACGAAAGCATCATGTAACTCAAAATTTGGACCAGACATCACGTCATGTGCTATTTTTTCAACCACTCCTGCCAAACATTTTGTCGTCTAACGCTGAGTTCCAAATTAGTTACCACTTGTGATTGTGTTGCTTTCAGTTGCCAGTGACTACAAAGATAGAAAAAAACATACAAAACTCGTTTAATCACTATACACCTTTATCGTAAGTGTCTCTTGGATATAAGAAGGGCGAAAAGATCTAAAGTGGAGTTCGGTTTGGCCCGACAAGATTCGTGGTTTGTGCAAATTACATTAACACAAAGAACAGCTCATAATGAGTCAAAAACTATAGTTTACAAAAAAGTTAAAAAAAATTGAAAAAGGCATAAGTATTTTCATATGGCTAAGAAGAGAATACATATGATAAACGTAGTGACTTGAAGATCATGAATTATTACTTCAGTGATAATCGTTAAGACATTTCGAAATTGAATATTTTCTTGCTATCAGTTCGAATTGCATGTAATTATGGTAAATAATTTAACTTTTATGATCAGTCAGAGTGATACCCAGGTAATTCTATTGGGCTGGGCACTCATAAATTTTTGAACTTATTTGTTTTTGAACTAATTAATATATGCAATTTCTCTGTCAACTTACCCTTTGAAACATAATTATCTCAAAAAGAGAGTAAGGAAGGTGTTCTGTAATGTTATATATATAGATATCGGTCTCGAATGGCCTCAACAAAACGTATATAAGAAATGGGAAATGAAAACAATACACGTACGTTACGTTTTTGCCTTTGATTGTTTGCATAAACTATATTCTAACACAACAATCTCATATGCTATGTTCTAAACGGTTCGATCTCTCACATAAACTATGAGTGTTTAAACTATAAAGTTCTCCGACCATTTATTTTATATAAAACTCTTCAAATGCTTAGGTGCATGCATGTGGCAAGTAGTTACCTTTTCGATCTTTAATAACTTCCTAAATAAAGAAAGATAAAATAAAATGGAAAGGAAAAGAAAGAAACGAAGATGGTAGGCAAAAGAAAACGTATGGCCGCGATCTGGTAATAGGGGACGTCCCAACCACTGTGGAGACGGCGAGGCGCTGACTGAATATTTTCAATCTTTGTTTTTTTTAGAATGAACGTTGTTTCGTGCTCGTAAGGGTCAATTGTCTACTCCCGTCTCTATCTCTAGTATATCCTAATATAAAACACTCCTGTTGTAGTTTGTCTTTATTCGTAATATAAACTAAGTTGTAACTAGTTCAAATTATAAATGTCTTGTGTCTCGACTTACCTACTAACCCTAGGGGCTAGGTCTTGTGAAAGTAACGTTTAAAATTTGAAGAGCTAGTTGTCCTTCCTAGAACTAACTTACTTGAACATTAATCAGTGCCAGACACTGAAAGTTGGCAGTCTTGTATAAAACAATGTTATTTTGCAAAGTTTCCAAACAAAAAAATCAATAGCATTTTGCACCTACCTGAACTATTGATACTTTTTGGTTCATTTTCATGTCAGAAGGAGGTTGCCATTTACAGACCATATAGGTATATCCGAGAGCCTTCAATTCTACTACAAACTAGATCATAACCCACCCGACTGGGCGGGTTTTTTTTTATGGCATATATAAATATTTAAAAAATACAATCTAATGGTCTCAATTTTACTCATTAAGTAAATTGTTAAAATAATGTATTTCATCACTATATTATATAACATGGGCGTTAGTGAAATGTTATGAGCCATAAACATTTTAGTAATAATTTATAAAACAAATTTGGGTTAAAATTTGGTGCAAAGTTATATACACTAAACAATTTAGTTAAATTTTTAATTATTTTTTAATTAAAAATTGAGAGGTTAGTAATTCACTGTTAAAAGCATATAACAATAGTCAATACAAATTATATAAATAAGATATATATTATTCTTACTTCAAGAAAAATTTATGGTTTCATAAATGCTATATATTAAAGTTTAGCATTTTAATAAAATACCTAACCACAAATTTCAAGAAAAATTAGAATGTTGTCCATGTATCATGAAAATAGGTTTAAGATACAATAATATGAATTTAAAGTGTGGTTAGGTATTTTTTTAAAACACAAAAGAGACTAAACTTTAATATATATATATATATATATATATAGCATTTATCGAAAAACTATCTTTTCTCGTAGGGGTTAA